>WBNH01000175.1:0-75953 GCA_013401255.1 Urocolius indicus | reverse complement strand
ACTCCAATGAGCTGAAGATGACAAGAAATACAGTTCAACTTTCTGACTTTCCTTGTATTCTTTTTATTTGGCCCAGCATACTATCTAGATTTTCCAAGTGCCTGAATTTTATGAAGAGCAGAAATGAACAACTGTTTAGCATGTAACACATGTAACACTGTTTCGAATAATAGATCTGTAAACCAAACAAACAAGTTCAAGACAAACAAAAATTATACATGAATATATTATAAAACTGAAATGGCACAAGTGATGTTTGATCTAATAAATAATTTTCTCTTAAAAATCTTGATTAATTTAGTTTTGTCTTTAGAGAGAATTAAAAAAAAAAATATTTTTAATTCTTATGCAGGCAATATCACCACATGGATTGTTGGCTCTGAGTGCTGAGTGGTCCTGCTCAAATCTCTACAACCGTAGCTTGTGTGCTAATTCTTTGAAGGAAAACATTCAACAAAATTCAATAATCTGTTTTGTGAATTTTTTTTTTTTTTTTAACTGGAGTGAGCCTAATTACTGTAAAATTTCTGTTGATGTGCTCCAACTTTTAGTTCTGGGGAATAAATGTTTACTGAGTAAATAAAGTATAGGAAGTAACTCTGATTATCTTGAATGTTGTGAATTTCATGCTATAGTTGTGAGTTCTATTAATTCTAGTCCTGTACACCTGAAGTTTGAGACTGACTGTATCATCAAATATATATGTATGTGAAGAATTAATCCCCTTGGGGAAGGAATTGTGTTTTCTATTTGCTTTCTTTCTTTTTTGTTTGTTTATTTTAAAGACTATGTTTTCCATTTCGGATAAGATAAGATTGCTATTACACTGATACTGCCTTGGCCTTTCAAATGTAACATTATGAACAGAGGAAGATCAAATATTATTATTGATTATTCATCAATAAAGTTAATCTCTATGACTCAAAGCACTTCTGATATATGCTTTTTTGTTGTTGTTTCTCTTGCATACTAAATGAATAACTCACAGGGATGTTATATTGCCAGGTGACTAGATATTATTTTGAAACATTTAGTTTTATGAAGTATATTGAAAGCTGGGAACAAATAGAAGGTGCAGTTGTTTGAGTTAGCGAGCAAACTTGTAAAACAAACAAACAAAAAGACCAGACAAAATGAATTTTAAGTCTCAAGCTAATAGAGCTAACATTAGATAATAACTATTTTTTATTATTAGTTCATATTTCTGAGGTTTAAGTAAATGAAAGCTCTTTGCAAAACCTGAATAATAAGGATGACATCAGGTTAGGATTCTTTTTTTAAACAGTTTCTTTCTGTAAAGTGCTGATTTGATAAACCCAAGCTTCTTAAGGGGACCTACCTGACAGTTTTGATGGATCTTCAGCTAAAAAAACATTTCTCAGATCCAGGAGAGATTTCTCTCCAAAATGAGACAATTAGAACAATGAACGAGTTGTGGAACTCACCTGACTTGAGAAATCTCAGAAACATCTCTCACACTTCCTTCGTTCTGGTCTAATTCCTCTCTGTCTCATCTCCCTATTTTCTAGTTCACAGCTGAGTCTAGAAGGATGTTATAGGAGTTCCTCGATAGGAATTCCTAACAAGTTTCCATAAGTGAAACTGTTTCACATCGTTTAAAAAGTAAAAAATGAAATAATTTGTTTTGTTGGTTTGTGTTTTTTTTTAAAGAAGAACAAAATAAACTTGTCATCCGCATAAAATTTTGAAATATTTGAATGCCCCATGGATTCATAACTCCATTTCCCAGCCATCTCTAGTTATGTTTTCATGAGAGAGATATTGATTACACACAAATGGGTATAGATAATAGGTGGATGGCCACATGTCTGTGGCAGGCAACTAGTTTGTTTTTACAAACTCATAACAGTAAGGTGAAGAATTGTGATAACTCTCCTTAACAAACTAGGTGAGTTATTTTTATAATTAAAATAAAGAGTACATAAAATCAACCACTTTCTCAACAGACTGAATATCATCTAACTATACAGTAAATGTATAGTAGTGTAGATATTTTACAAACTCTTCCTGACTACAGTCAATTATTTTTTTAAGTTAAATACTGTGAAATGACGTGGCATATAACTGCTGTTTTTATCTAAAAACTGTGTCACCAAAAAAAAATTTAATGAGGCAAGTTATTTCCACCAACAGGGAAGGTTTAATATCCAGTATCTATCTGTGTCAGAAAATCAAAACTTATTTGAGAAAGGGCTACATTTGCTACAAATACAGTAGCCTATTTTTCCCCCAAGCTGTACATGTTTAAGCAATTTTTGGAACTGTTACAATCCAACATCTGTGCAGGACACAGAGTTGGATGACTCAGAAGATGAACTACAGTGAAAGCCGCCTTAAGACATCACCAGTCCTCTTCTGCAAAGAAAGCTGTGTGGAGATAAAGCCGATTCTGAATTGACCTATAAGACTACTAATCTGTGTAGAAAAAAAGGGGGAATGCTGGAGAGGAAAAGAAAAATATGATGTGATATATAGAGATGGAGAAAGAAAAATAAGATAAACACCTAATTTAGATTTTACCTTCACTTTAGGAATGAGAGTTTGAGACCATTATTCACAGCATGAAAGCCATATTCAGTCACCCAGAGCTTCAAGACAGTTCCTGATATAGGTTAATTAAGGTGTTATCTAAAGTTTCTCATGATGGTATTATGCAACCTGCTGCTGTACATGTAAACTTTGCTACATTTAGGTGTTACTGAGTGGTTTTAGGACCAGAGAAATTACAAAGATCTCAAAATACCCTTATATGCCCCTACAATAAGTAACCTTTTAATGTCTATAAAAAAAAGAACCTTTTAACTTTAAAAGTGTTACCTTGGTTTTGTTTACACTGTGTTATAATAGAAAACAACAATATCTTTTGGAAACAAGAAGAAAATTGACAATAATTAAGATTAAATTGAGAGAATAAAAATATTCAAAGCATATTAAGCTCTTAAGAAAAATATGTGGTAAAATGGTGAAGCAGTGAGAAAAAGTTGTGGATTAAGTGAATTTCCATAATTTCCCCTGGGTAGACCTATGGATCAGACAGCATATGTTAAGAACCACAGCATCACAGAATTGTAGGGGTTGGAAGGGGTCTTTAGAGATCATCTAGTCCAACCTCCTGCTAAAAACAGATCCACCTAGAAAAAGAGCTAAAGGTAACAGGCTTTCTGCAGGAATCTCAACTATCACAAAGATTTGTGTACTTCAGTATACTAAAACCTGTACTACTTAAAACAGGAGTGGTATGAACCTCAAATGACGGAGAACATAGATGATTCCAGAAGACTTAATTGTGGTTTGAAAACACATGAAGCATGTTGATCACTGAGAGTTTTACCCCCAAAAAAAGAACAGGACTGGAAAAATTATTGTTTCCATTCTGTGGTTCTATGGTTCTATGATTGCTTCTACATTCTCTATGTACTCTGTGATCATGTGACCTGATGCTGTCTTAGCTAACTGGATTAAACAAAAAGATACAAGGAAGACATTCTCTTATATATTTTGTAAATATATTTTTTGTGAATAGTATCAGAAATGGTGCTGCATAAATTAGAAAGTTGCTATAGATGATTGATTTGTCTTCTATATCTATGCATTATACAAATAAACTAATGATCATTTAAGTGCATGGTGCTTCATCGTTTAAATCCATGTGGATTGAGTAGCTTCTCTAATTTGTTTTAGTGATTCCTTCTTTCAGCTACTTTTCTTCAGATTAAAATTTTTGAATTAGTGTAGTTAGATCCCCCTAACCTCTCTTCTGTAGACCAAGACACACAAATACTTTTCTTTCTTAACTCAAGCTTACTGAAAATAATTCTTCCTTTTCCAGTGTCTTGAAATGTGCTTTCTTTATGTAAGTTATTGTGGGTAGGTTTTACAGTACTGTGTTGGCTTTTATCTCTTCTTGTCCTGTTGGCAGTTCTTTCAGAATCTTTAAACTATGGCTGTGTAGGATACACACAAATATTTCTTTTTAATATTTTTCTGATGTTCATCCAGTTGAGTTATTGGAAGGCTGCTAGAGGTGCAGTACTTCAAATTCCAGAAGAAATGCCAGCACATTCCATCACTCGAAACCTAGCAATGTGAATTGTCTGTAGTAGTTACTCCTTTAAGTAATATTTTAAAATTATATGGAGCATTCTTATGTTTTACACCAATGCAGTGTACAGTTTGGCAGTGTTAATGGATTTATTTTTATTTGATGTACCTCCAACAATGTTCATAAAAGCAGATCCTCTTTTTTTATTTCTTTCATTGTTGCTGTTGCTGGCAACACTACCTGGCAGTCCAGACTGATCTCCCAGATCACCAATCGCTGAGGGGAATGGATCACTGCATACACAGTATGGATGATGCTCAGTTTCCACTTTATTGGTTTTTTTATGAGCTTATATCTACTAGCATAAGCACCTCCTCTCACTCGGCCCCGTGCCAGCCCTTCCACTTCCTCTTCACCCCTCACGTTACAGTCTCAGATCTTCCGGACGCCTACCACATTTCATATTGGTTTTCTTACAGTGTTCACTGTCATTTACCAAAAACACATTGAGTTAAACTGTTAGTATGTGTCACACCTATTGTGAGTATCACTTCCAAACCTTTCAAAAGGTGTTTTAAGTTGTCAGAGAGGACATAGAGATAAACACTTTGATTTCATATTTAATGTGAAGCCAATGCATAGGTCAGAAAAGAGACCAGATAGATTTGTTACATCCTGGACAACTGGAGCAAGTTATCAAGATGTTCTGCTCATTCACTTAAGTATCATTTCCCATCCAATACATTTTCAACATCTATAAATGCTTCTGTGTCTTAGAGTACATCAGTTGATATCTTCTCAGTATACTTAAAGTGACATTATTAACTATTTTTCTCTATGGCTTTTTATTTTTTTTTAAAAAAAAAACCCACACCTGGTTTACGTAAAAGGCATATACCATTATGGTAAAGTACAATGAAGTACCAAAGAATGATATACTGCAAAGCAGTTAAAAGAACTACTGACTTAATTTTTTAAAAAATGCTGTATAGAACTCTTTTAAATCTTTTTGTGCATAAGATCATGTGAAGTTGATGTGTTTAAACTTTGTATTTAATAATTTGATGTAATTCCTTAGGGCTGTGGACACAGTATACAAAATAACAGGAATGTTTTAAAGTCTTTTGATTATCAAAATTTTCTGTTCAGATGTTGCAAAAATGAAATTATTAAGAATTTGAGTGCATAATTTTCTAAAAATATAGTGAAAATTTCCACAAATTATACTGAAGTAAAAGGATGAGTTTTTCTCATCTGTGTTTTGGAGCAGATTCACCTCTGGATTATATTGTTTCTATTCTCAATGCAACTTGAATTCAGGGTTTAATCTTGTTTAGCCCACAATTACTTACCTTTTTGAATGTTCATGTGTTTAATCTCCTTTCCTAACAAATAATGATAAAAAAAAGTATTATTTTGAAATGTTTATTTAAAATCCTAAAACTGAAATGTTTAAATATTTACTTAGGTATCTGCCTGTGTATAGAGTTGTTTAGTCAAATTAATGCATTTGCAAGTTTTTGAGTTTCATAGGATAATAGACTGCCTAAATTAATACTTGTACTTTAAATACATTTATCTGCACTATATTTGTATTCATTTTAGTAGCTCCATGAGACACATAAGTGGTAATGAATTGCTTTGAAGCGTCACAAACTGACTCTTTGTCTTCCATTGTCATTTGGAGTCAGTCAGAATGAGAGCTAGCATGCACAGTAGCATACTGCATTTTAGTTGCAAATCTCCATTCACTGTCATTGGCACTGCAGATGTTGCTATGCAATTTGCAATGAAATGTTCCAAAGACACAACTAGAAATCAAATACTGAGTAGCTTGTGGCTTCTCATCTTTCTTCAACATAAAAAAATAGTAAAAACTATGTTAAGACCTGAAGTCTTAATGCCACAACACTAGTAGCTTATAACCTAACTTTTTGGAATTGCTCAAGGGACCTCCAAAATGGAAAAATAATTCACAAAACAAAGCAAAATATCCCTTTAGCTGTTAGTGTTGGAATTTCAGAGCATATAGATGTGGATTGTAATAACTCATATTCTCCGTTCTATTGTGAAAAAGAGCTTGCACAATTTAAATGCTGTGTGCCAGCAATTCTGTTTGCAACTTTTAATGTTATTATCTCAAATGAAGGCTAGCAAATTTTAGAAGATGTTCTCTGTCACTATAAAAAATAAGATCACTATAAGATTGTCACCGTTCTTTTGCCAAGATGGGAAAAAAAAAAAAAAAAACCAAAAAAAAGAAAGAAGCTGTATTTCATGTGTTCTCTTAGGACAAGGACATTTAAAAAAATGTGTGATTTCACATAGACATGAGTTCATCAGCTTCACCTCTGGCCACTGAAGTTAGCTGATGGATTAATATCTTCCCTTTGTTTATGTAGATTGTCAGAGTCATGTTTCCTGTGATGCACAAGAAAACAATTTCAATTATTCTGTTTAGACATAATGGTGAACTTAAACTTTCTGTCTGCATTTTATGACCCATGGAAATGAAAAGGACACATTGTTCAAAATTCATTTTTCACTGATTGCCTGCGTATAAAACTTATTTATAGAGTAGTAAAATGTTTTATTCTAAAGTCAGTTGTCTATTTATAAAAATAAAAAGTACAGCAATCTCGACTGGCTTGAGAGTTGGCCAGAGAGGAACCTCATGAGGTTCAACAAGGACAAGTGCAGAGTCCTGCACCCGGGGAGTAACAACCCCGTGCACCAGTACAGGCTGGGGATTGATCTGCTGGAGATCAGCTCTGCAGAGAGAGACCTGGGAGTCCTGGTTGATAACAAATTGACATGTTCCAGCAATGTGCCCTCGTGGGCAAGAAGGCCAAAGGCATCCTGGGATGCATCAAGAGTGTGGGCTGTGCCCTCGTGGTCAAGAAGGCCAAAGGCATCCTGGGATGCATCAAGAGTGTGGGCAGCAGGTTAAGGGAGGTTCTCCTCCCCCTCTACTCTGCCCTCGTGAGACCTCATCTGGAGTAAAAAAACCCCACTTTCCAGCTGAGTGGCACCAGTATCTGCTGGTACATGAGGTTATTCCTCCTCAAGTGCAGGACTTTGTTCTTCTCTTTGTTGAATTTTATGAGGTTCTTGTCAGCTTGATAAGATCCCTCTGTATGACAGTGCAAACTTCTGGTACATCAGCCACTCCTTCCAGCTTTGTATCACTAGCAAACTTGTTAAGGATACACTTTCACACATTACCCAAGTGTTGAATAGAATTTGACTATTGACCTGGAATACATTGATAATTACTGGCTTCCAACTATGCTTTGCATGATGGATCACCACACTTTGGACTTTCTTCAAGTCATTCCTCAAGTTTTCAGTATGCAGAGTAGTTACTAACCTTCTCAGTCTGCTTTAGCTTAGGGTTCCAATGCTCTGCAGAGCAAATGCTTCCCAAGACACAGACTGATCTTTAGGTTTGCATTCTGTATGTGATTTTGGACTTGGGTTTGCCTCTAGCACCCCACATAGGCATATTCAGAGATCTTAGCTTTGGTCATCATGAGAAGGCTGCTTCAAAGTGCTTCCTATACTTTCTACATTATGTTTCATTTTGAATAAGTCAAAATCCAATTAGATAGTTCAATTTTGAAATCCAGGTATCTACTACTTTCCCAAAACTCTGTTGTCATACCTATTTGTAAGTTATCCATGCAAGAATTTTCCACTAACAAAACAAGTTCCTGTTTGGTGAAATCTCTTGTCAAAAGGGAAAAACTAGGAACAGTACCCTACACATACTTCAAGTGCTCAGGCCAGTGTGTATTTCTCTTTTCATCCTTCCGTAAATGATGCTTTTCTCAGATTTCACTGTCTTAACTGGCTGTTTTAAGTCCCTATTTCTGCTTTAAAGTATTTCACTGACTGGAAAGGTGCCCAGAATCCTGCTGCTTAGGGTCTTTGGGAAGATACTTCTGCAGTTTTCCATTATCCACTCATTGTTAATCCTTTTGAATTGGGGGATGGAAAGAAAGTGAAGGGCCAGTCCCTGTTGTAGCATTTAGGGAGAGTTTGACAGTCACTTTTCACATTTTATAGTGACAAGACCTGCTGAGTACTTCTGTGTCTGCTGCTTTTGGCCCCGTAAAACTTTAAGGCTCTCTGGAGCACTTTAAAGTTTCCATTTTCATATGAGACTTCAGCTAACATACATAGAAAACTGAGAAGCAGGACTTAATAATTAATTTTGGACCACTTCTGCACTTAATGAGAAACAGCCACTAGTGATTTCTAACAAAACTTTACATTTCTTCAATGAATATTTAAAAATAAAATATGCAATACCAAAAAACCGCATAACCTGATACACTGTGTTGTATTAAGTCTCCAGAAAAATATGACATGTATTACAAAAAAGTTGGTTGAGCTATTATTTTCTTATAATTTAATATGGCTTTCTGACAGCTATAAAATATTTCATACAATGCTTTGCCATTGCCAGTGGATTAAGAACAGGTTGGCTTAATTCCATTTCCATTGTGTTGTATTTGTTATTTCTTGGAGGTGATAGAATATTATTATTGAGACAGAAAATAACCAAAACAATACTTAAAATATGTCTGAAGCCTGATCCAGGTATTTAAGGTATGTGTTAGTTAGAAATATTTAAAAAAAACCTCAGAAGACAACTTATTTCTTTCACCTGTGAGATAGACTGTGAAAGAGATATTTTATTAGCAGTACTAACACCTCAAATACAAGCTTCATTCGTGTTTGTCTGTTCTTTGTTTTGATTATAAAACAGCTCTGTCCTAAAGTAGATTACAAAGAATATAGTAGTTGCCACTAGAGAAGACATAATCAAGAACAGTAATAGTGAAAAAACAGCAGAAGTTCTTATGCCATCATATTTTACATAACTTTTTTTTTTTTTTTTATGAGTTTCTGTGCTCTGTAATCAGTATACATGGAGTTCATCTTAACACTTTTCAGTTTGGAATCAAAAAGTTTATACTTATTACAGACCTAGATATATCCTTCAGGTACATCTTGAAATTTTTTAGAAAGGTCATATTAAAACTCGAGGCTGTGTAATTTTCATGGTATAAAATAGTTCACTGAGTATATTGCTAATGAGTTTAAAACAATTTATTTACAATTAAAATCGCTGGATGTGTGAGGAAACTGTTAATTAAGAGATATTGAGGTTTGAATTTTACTTTAGTGGGAACAGGAAGACCTCTAATTTTATACATTATGAAAGGTATTTCAATACCAGGTACTGTTCTGTAGTCTCCAAAATTATTGTCGTGGCTGTCATGATAGCATGATTCCATAATTATTCACTTTTTATGTTTGAATACTGTAAATACCGTGCAGCAAATGTATGTGCTTGATTGGAAACATTACCCTGCTATTGAATTCTGAATGAAGCTCAGCCAAAGATGTGTCAATATTACCTGAACTGATGTTTCTGATAACATTACTCTTGATTAGTACGATCAATATGTTCTATTTTTTCTTAACAAAGAGCTATTTTATTGATACAAAATCTATGGAGTCTGTATTTCATTTCTAAATTGTTGTGTTTTATTCAATTAATTTGTCTATGTTTATTTGCAACAGGAAAAAAATACAGAAAAAATATTGCTTATTGTATATGCTTGAAGATGGATGTTCTTAAGCAGGTGCTTAGCTTTTGACACTGTAAAAACTGGGAAAGGATTTTTTAGTGGCTTTTCTTGCAGAGGTGATTCTGAGTTTTATATAATCAAATCTGAAAAATGTGAAAAAGACTTCTGGAAGTAATTGCAAATATCTATAAATTATACTAAAGCAGATAGAAGTAAGTTGATATGGAATTGGAAACATTGTCTAAGAAATTTGTATGTTATTGTTATGTTTTATTATATTATAATTAATCAATATTTAATACCATGTTTCAATGAGTTAGAAATACATTTGGAGTGAATATCAGTGAAGGAAACTCTTCACGATTTCTAAATAGGTAAATAAAATAGATCATCAAAGTTTTCCAAGCGGCCAACAAATTCAAAATAGAAATAGAAAAGCAGAAAAAAACAAATCCCTTAGATAATGTGTGTAGCTAAATCTACTAAAATGGCATCATCCACTTAAAATTGCATTCCTTGTAATGTTTTTTGCTATTTTCTGATGTAAATATATTGAAAATTATGTGTGTCGTGGTTTGGCCCACCTAGCACAGCAGCACCACGACAGTCCCTTGCTCGGTGCTCCCATTCCCCCCCACCCTCGTTAGGATGGTGGAGGGCCCAGCGAAATGGGAGTAAAAAGATAAGCAAGGTTGTTGTGGATTAAAACAAGGACAGGGAAGGCTTACTGCCAATTACGGTTCCGGGCAAAACAAACTCCAGTACTCGACTTAGAGAGGAAAGTAGGAAAGTTTATTCTACAAGAAACAGAACGGAATAAAAGCAAAAGGGAGTAGGATGATGAGAAAATTACAACCAGCACTTTAAGATCTCCCTCCCCCATCCCTCCTTTCTTCCCGGGCCCAGCTCACTGCTCCCGATATCTCTACCTCCTCCCCCCACAACGGCTCAGGGGGGCAGGGAATGGGGAATGTGGTCAGTCTCTCACAGATGGGCTCTGCCGCTTCTGTCTTCTCAGAAGAGGATGACTCCTGGCATTCTTCCCCTGCTCCAACACGGGGTTCCTCCCCCGGCACACAGTCCTTAACAAACTTCTCTGGCATGGGTTGCTCCCAGCAGCTGCGGCTTCTGCCGATATGGGTTCCCTCTCTCGGGACAGAGTCCTTGGTAAATATCTCTGGCATGCATTCTTCATCACAATTGCAGTTTCTTCTACCGATACGGGGTCCCTCTCTCGGGACACAGTCCTTGGTGAATATCTCAGCTTCTCCAATTCTCTCCACAGAATGCAGGGGAGTCTCTGCTCTGGTACACCTCCTCCTCTCTTTCATCACTGGCCTTGGAGTCCGCATGGCTGTTTCTCTCATTGTTCCTACTCCTTGCACCACCACCAGCCAGATGAAGAAGAAGGGACAGAAGAAGGAAGAAGCAGGAAAAAGATGGAGGAAAAGCAACCTCCTTTTCCGGCTTCTTCTTAAAAAGTGATCGTGGAGGCGTCTAATTGGCTCAGCCCCAGACGTGGGTCTGGCTCAGAGCTGGGGAGAATTGCAAACAACTTCTTACAGGCGACATCTTTACAGCCCCTTCCCCCTTACCAGAAAAGGCTATCATGTCAAACCATGACAATGTGTTATCACATCACTATCCAAGGGAAGAAACAGGAAAAAAAAATCCCTCTTATCCACTGTACAAAGAAGGATAATTGCTATCAAAGTTGTTTAAGTTTTGTTGAGGACAAATAATTTTCACTGAAAGAGAAATTATTTCTAATCCCTCCCACACAGAACACTATTCAAGATGCTGGTTTTTTTTCTTCTTTATTTTATTGCTATCCACTAAAGGAAAACTAAAACAGGGGCTTCCATAACTGGCTTGAAATTATCAGCGTCATCTGCTTGCCTGGTATATGTGCAATTTCCAACCACCTGAAATGCTACATGTGCTATTCTAGTTAACGACAGCAAAACTTGCAAACTTTTCTCAACTTATTTCTTGCAATTGTAGTTTCAGAACCAACCAACCAACCAAAACGCCCTTGTCTTTTTAAGGTTACCTTATTCAATAGCAACTATCTCTAATTCAAGTTAGCTGTTTGGAAACAATGTTAATTATCTAATAGAGGCTAAACAAAGACATAGGGAGAACAAAAATAAAGATTGCAATAACTCTTTGAATAAATCCATTGTTTCTATAGGTAGGTAATGGGACACAGGGACACAGAAACATGAACATCTTTGTAACATGAGTCATAAAACAGTGCTTTAAGAAATAACGAAATATGTCTAGTTGAGAAGAAGTCTGCAGAAGGTATGTTTATCATCACCAGATGATTTGTTCCAGTGAGTTACTGAAGCTTTTAGTCCTCTGTCATTTAAAGAAAATCCAAGTTTGGATTTTTAAGACTTAAAAAAAATGAGCTGCATTTCGTAGCCATCTGAATATATGTCTACATCACAAAATGTGCTATCCTTTTTGCAATTAAGGGAAATGGTCCTGAGATTTTATTATGAAATATAAGGGATAAATTTGCATATGATGAAATTGTGTGGTCTCTTTTCTGTAGTTTGTAAACTGTGCATTGCTTTCTTGTATTTCTTGTATTGAACATTGCTCGAATGCACAAAAGTCACTGGAATTTACAACCCAGTCTGATGATGAAAGCAAAATATTGTTTCTTGCTCATACCCTTGTCCGTATGCAAAGGAAGTTGTTGGACTCAAGTTCATCTCATTAATCCTGAAGAGTTTAAAAGATAACAAAAAAATTCAGAGCGAACTAGATTATATGAAACTAAATTCTTCTCATCTTGACAGATGTATATCCTCACTATATTGAATGCATCTGTCTAAATGCAAAGGAATTTTGAATATCAAATCCTTATACAAATATCTAAATTAATCTATTTTAAACTTATCCCACTATAGATGCCCAAGATTTTGTGTGTCAGCCTCAGTTCTCATCAGAGTTAATTGAAGGAGAAAGCACCATCTATAATGCTACATCTAGTACTCCAAAGATGTCATCTGTGCTTTACATTTGTCAGAGTCTGTGCTACACAATATTTGTACCGATTTACTCTGGACAGTCCATGGTGATCATGTCCTGTAACATAATTGCTGTTTTCATTTTTTTTCAGTTCCATATATTTAAAATAATAAAAAGTCAACCAAGGAAAAAACAACTAACCAACCAACCAAAAACCTAAACCAAAATTCTAAAAATAAAAATGAAGGAAAAACTCTAACCCAAAAATCATGATGACTTTTTAATAGCATGAAGTTGGGGGAAAGAGCTGCACATATTGATTCAGGGCATGGAAACTGGGGTATTTGAGGGAGAAAGGCTTTGTGGGATAATGGTGGAAGAATATATACAATGGAGTGAGCCAAACACTTTTCAGAGATGAGTCTCTGACAAAAACTATTTTTATGCAAAGAGAAAATGGAAGGCATTGTTCAAATACTCCAGAAAGTAAAACTGAATAGGAAAAAAATCCTTCCCTTAAAGAGAAAAACAACCCAACCCAAGTGTTTGCATATTTTAGAAATGTGTGTTACTGTCCTTTAAGTTTATATGCATTAAAATATCAGTTTCATACCTTCTCCAAGAGGTTTTTGGGTGAAGTGCAGCTCTCTCCCTTAATGAAAGTGAAATTAACTTTGCATTCTTTCTGAGAAACATGTTCAGTATAGATTCAAATTCTAAAAAAAAAATTAAAAATAAAAAAAATTAGACATCAAATGTACAACATCTCTTATTGTGCTCATACTTTTCTTAAAGGTCTCTGTTCAGACAGAGATGAGAAGTAACCTACTTAGATTTACAGTTCAGTGTGATAATTCCACTTATTATGTTTGATGTTTGATATATCACATTATCTTTAGGAACTATGAATGTTCCAATATAACTTCTGAGGTAGGACTATAATATTTCCACTATATGAAAATGCAAGGAAGGAATCAGGAGAGACAAAGAGAAGTATATAATTAGGTTAGTGACACAAAAAAGGAAGAAGAAAAAGCAAGAGAATTTATGATATAAAGTCCTAAACATATGGGAAAGTATACAAGGTAATGTTTGAAGGCTGCATTGGTCTTTACCAGGGTTCACAAACAGGACAGCTTTAATTTTGGTCTGCGGAACTTGACATTTCTTTTTTAATGGCAACTCTACCTAAAAGCAAAGATAACAGAAATTTAAAACTATATGCTAGAAATCATTTGGCATATTGTAACAGATCCAGGATGACATGTTCTTCCTTTTGATGCACATTTGCCAATATTTTATCAAGACTTGCCATCATACGCATGCAGAGGAACTTCTTTGTTTTATTTAATTATTGGAGAATCCTGTCAGGAGAAGTAACTATGCCAAAATGTATCAATCTATACTTCTGAAAGAGTTATTACCCTAGACATATTCCATCAAAGCAAAAAACATACATAGCTGAAAAAAATCAGAGGTTCCAAAATTATCACATGAAAGACATTTATTTTGCAAGAATTTTTAAAATTGAGTCATGCTTTTGCATTTAAAAAAATGCATATGTGAGTCTTTGCTACAAGTTTTTGTTTCTTCATTAAGTTTTATTGCTTCATTAATTAGAATAGCCATTATAGATATTATAGTTACAGCGTATTATAGGCACTGATTTTTTTTCCATTGCACTTTATGTTTTGACCCACTTCTCATGTTTCCTGTAACTTAATGCAGAGAAATCAGTATTTTCTTTTACCATTTCGTATCTTTCTCTTTGAGTTCAGCACATATAATTTCTATGAGGATAAATTATGGCAAGCCATGATAAATTCAAGATGCTTACCTATGAATTTAAAATTTCCAGTACAGCAATAGGTAAACTAACTTCTGTTGCACTGTTCACAGGAAAAAAAGGCAAAAGGAAAAAAATTTGCAAAGTTTAGATCTTAATCTATTAATATTAACATGTATTTAATAAAAGTAATGCTCATATAATCTATGCTTTAAATTTGGATGTTTTTTCCTTCTGTTGTGTTTTATGTTTACAAAAAAATATTAGTAGTCATTTCATTACAATATTATATTGTAATGTCTAAGGTTAATAATGACTGCGTGAAGCAAAAAAAAAAGCTCACATTTGTTAATGTAAAAATGGAGCTCCAGTTTATGAAATTATTCTATTAAAGAAAAAAAATCTATGTTTTTTAGTTATTACAACTGAATATTTATTTTTCCATTTAAATGAAAAAATCTAAATCAGTACAACCTTGCTGGGTATGTCCAATGATTTATTATACAGTTGCTCATCTCCTGAAAACCAGGTTTTGTCTCTGCTTTAAGAATAGGGCTATACTGATCTTTATGACCTGTAATAATGAAATTACTCCCAAATCTGTTGTTCAAGATATTTTAAAAACTAAATATTTATACATACTCTGTAATTATTAGACATCAAATGTACATCAAGCACTAAAACTGTCTTCTTCAATCAGAGCAATGTTGACCATATAGAGTAGCATCTACTTTCACTGGTATGTTTGTCTACTAAAAACCAATGAAATAGTGAAACAAATCATCAACAGCTTAATTCCCCCAACATTTTACAGATGGGTAAACCCCAAAAACTTTAAAGAAAAGATGGACTGTTTTACACCTACGACAAATATCTCTACCTAACCATTTTCAGAACTGAAGGTCTTTTTCAAAGAAGACTGTTCCTGGGTAGGATACCTTGAGAAATCAAGTTGTGTCAGCAGAAGCATAGATGACTATGTTACTTCAGAAATCCATTAATGTAAAATACAAAGAAAGGAACCTTATCAACAAACCTTTTAATGTTACTGTATGAAAAATTACAGTTTTATTTCCTTTTTTCTTTCTTTTTCCTTTCCTTTTCTGTGTATATGGGAAACCTTTGTGAAGTGAACTCTTATTGCTATAGATTCATTAACCATGATCTTTCTGAAAAGAGAATTTAGACACAAGCTCAGGATGAGACTTCAGATGTAAGTATACAACTATACATATGTATGTATACACTGCAGTCAGATCTTTAAAATTGGCTGTGAAGATACATGGAATGGATGGACCACTGGTACTTAACTCACCTAACCTACAAGTTAGTAATGTGAAGATCTCTACTTTTTTTGTTATTATTATTCTCAGTTCCTTCTTTGCCTGTTTTCTCTCCGAGGAAATGTATGTATTTAGAAATCAGTAACAATTATTTTTGTTTCCACACGACTATTTTTCTTTATATTTTAATTTTCTTAAGGATGTTTCTATCTTCAACCTACCAACATGCTATGGTCAGAACTGTCACATTTTTGCAGCTGGCTTTTACACTTTTATATATATATTTGCTTGTTTTATTTAAGTTAGGTTTATGTCTAGAAAGGCATTACATCAGAGTCTTACCTCAGCCCTGTCTTGAGTAGCATTCTGGCAAAGATTCTGTTTCATCCTCCATATTTTGTTTTGTCTTTATCACTCCCAAATTCTTTGCCTTTCTTTTCATTCCCTTTGGAAATAAACCACAACCAAGAACAAAAGCAGAGTCAAATTAAAAGCAGAAATAAAGCATAAGTATCTCTTTAAAATTTTATTTCACGGAAATATTTCTTAAAAAATTATTTTCATATATTTTTTTTAACAATAGAAACATTTTTTCAGCTGAAAATGAACTGATTGTCTTCTAGCATTTCCAGCCATGCAAATTGATGCATATAAATAAGTCAGGAGAAGACAAAGGCATTTTTCCTTTGCCAGACATGAGTTTATTGCGATTATGATGCTCTAGATCAGCGGTCCTTTTCTGTATCTCATATAATTCATGAAGAATTGGCTTCATATCAACAATTAATTGTATACATTCTTAGTCTTATTTTGGCAAAAGTAACCTTAATTATATTTGTATAAAATGATTATATACACTGTAGTCTACAGTATATAAAGACATTTTTAGAGAAATTCTATATATTAGTAATATCATAAATTGAAAAAATGTAATAAATATATTATGCTAGAAATATTCTTAGCAAGTAGAAAGATAGCTGCAATACTCACACACCAACACATAACAGAAATTCTTCACATAAGATTATTATTGATAGCAGAAAAAAAACTGTTTAAAGAAATATCTCAGCTTTTGTGTTGTTCTTTTCCTTTTAAATAGTATATCATGGCTTCAATGGATTTAATTAATCTGTTCCCTATAGTAGTTAGAATCCATGTTAAAATGCTTTTAATCTGTCTCTCAAATTAACCAAAACTGTTTTTCTTTTATTGTTAGAAAGAGCAAGCAAGAACCCTCTGTGTGCCTACTGTATTTTGTCTGTTACTTGGCATAACTCTATAGTTTCCCCTTTTGTTCATCTCTCACAGACATGTTGGTAATAGTCTTTATAGTACTTCTGTGGCCTTTGGCTCAAAACAACTCTTTCTACTCACGTTTAATATTGAAGTGTCATTGATAAAAATACATTCATTTTTTTCTATTGAGCTGAGTTAGCTGTGTTAGCTGAGTTTTTCTGCTTAGTTCAGTCCCATGGAGCTTAAAATCACCTCCTGGAGATAAGCTTGAGATGACACAAGGTAACTTATTCTCTGAGTTTTTCTTTGTCTTGATTATAGATATCCTGTGGCACACTGAAAACACACTATAAAAACAGGTGATAGAAGCCCACAATTTTCCTAGAGAATATAGGATATTCAGCTGCACCATTCCAATGTGTGGAGTTTTTTGTTTGTTTGGGTTTTTTTGTTTTGAATAACTGTATAAACCATGAAAACAAAAAACAAACAAACAAACAAACAAAAAAGAGGTACTACAACAACAATTATGTTTGCATGAAATTATATCCTTTTTTAAAAATATATACAAAGTCTGTGATGTTTAAGGACTCTGCTTTTGTAATTCAATTTTTAACTTACCTGATGAAGATGTTTTAATAATATTCATTGTGTGAAACGTGATTCTTTTAAATAACTCTAATATCAGGAGAAGAAAATTTAAAAAAAAAAATTAACTCTCTTAGTTTGTCAGAGGTCAAACAATATTTGAAATTATTTTCATTAAAGCTGTTACTCCTTTTTATTTCCAATTATCTTCTGAAGTTTTGACCTTAATTTTTAAGGGAAATAAATGAGGAAAAGAAAGAAGGAAACACTATTCAGTAATTTCATTCAAAAAAGAATTTAGATGTAGGAATATAAGACAATTCTTAAATTCTTTCACTGAGCTGTGTATAAAACATTATAAGCCTTTTTTTTTCTTTTATCAAAGTAGTATTATAAGAAATATCAACTTTGATCATTTAAAGACATTATCTCACTCAGAAAAAGAGGTTTCTCCATGCTTCACTCTTCTGAAGGTTATGCCACAGTGAGTACACTGAGACATATGTGCCAATATCACTAATCTCTAAATGTAATGTAAGAAGGAGGATTTTCCTGAGTTTTTCCCCTTGGCCGAACCCAAGCATCATGGTGAGTACACTGGGTTTGTGTGCCCAAGAAGGAAACATTTTCTACTACTTGTCAAAGGGTGTGTGTTGTGGAGCCAGGAACAAAATACTGATAGGAGTGACCAAAGTGTCTTTTTCGTAGCACTCAAATGAAACTCGGGCAAGAATCTGAGGTTGCAGCTCATATTTCTTGGAAGTACTTCCTCTGCATAAATGTTCAATAAAATATCAGAAGCAGTTTGGCAAGTAGAAGTTCATACTCCACAACCAATGTTTTAGCCAGGGAGATTCCTTCTTCATTTGTTCTTGTGCTAACTCTTGATCTCTTCTATGTACTGCAGAAGGGAATTGTACAGTTTACAGTCTCATGGGCAAGACAGTGTTTAGTTGTGTAAGTCTGAAGATGAAATGGGAAACTGTGTCTCTCCTTTTTCAGTCAAATATCAGCAACCAGGCAGGTGCACGCACATGTGTATCTGTTCAAAGGAACTTGTGAGATTTTAGCAGCAGACTAGCCCTTTCAGAGTGCAGGAGTGGAGGCAGGGTACAAAATTTGTCTGAAGGTTTTCACAGTACCGAGGCAACTAATGACTATCTTTAATACATAGGTTTCTTTCTCAGGTGTTCACACAGTGTAGCAAAGAGCACAACCTGTCAGTCATCTGGTGCCTTAGAGTTAGTTGAGTTGTTATTGACCGGGGGAAGAAGAATCTGACTTTCCAAGTATTTTAAAAAATTAACATCCTGAATTAATTTCAAATGATTGTAGTATCTGTTTCTTATTTCAGAAGAGTGGACAATCCTCAGGACTTTCTAGCAAATTTTTGTAGACTTTCTGGTGATGCAGCTGAAAGTATTCATTGACTCTAGTCATCAGGGTTACATTGGAGAGAAATAAATGAGAGAGAGAGAGAGAGATGGGAAAAGTAAAACTCTCCCTTGTAGTCAGGCAGAAAACAGGCCCTTTGAGCAGCATCCTATCTCATGGACTTCTCCAGAGCAGCTAATGAGCCCACATAATACTTTTCCCACAGTAATGGTGTAGGATTCATCAGGATCTGCTCAAAATCTCTGTTGGTTTTTCCTGCTTATGATGCTGTTAGTGCTGTTAGGAGCCTATTTTTGATAGTCTTGCTGTTTCATTGCTAAACTTTTTCAAATATATTTCAAGTATATGATTGAGTAATACTTAGGATATTTAAATGACCGTAGCATAGTGGATTATTTTGCTACTCTTGTTTCTCCTCAAATATAAACTGAGAGCTACAAAACAAAGTGTAAAAAGTGGGATTGAAAGAAGGGATTATTCCAACATCAGTGGCAATCATTTAGCATGAGAAAACTGACATAACTGTTTATTGGTGAAAGGTTACAAGAAAAATAGCATGTGAACAGGAGGAGAACGAGGAAAACTTTGTCACAGCTTCAGAAAAACACCGTCATTGTCATTGTCACTCAATTAAAAGACTGTGGAGCTGTAAGCAAACAGCAGGTTGCAGAGTTGCAGATAAAAAGCCCTTGATGTTAAAAATGGTGGGGCACTTCCTGCACTATAGAACACTGGGTAATTTGATAGGATAATTCTTACAGAAGTTTTGCTTTGCATCATTGTTCACTAGATCAGGCTGTTGCATGCAAATGTACAGTTTATACAACAATCTTACATGGTCTTATACACTTGAAAGACACATTTAATATGTGAAACTTGAAAGCAAAAGACATAGAATGTGTGGACTTTAGACAACACTTAACAATACAATAGCATATTATCTCCTATCAATATTTAGCCTAAAGAAGATTAGTATATAACAAAATTTCTAATATAAATTAAAATTGTTGTTTATCTGGAGAAAAAGAAATTAACAGTGAAGGGGTTGGAAGGACTCTCTAAAGATCATCTAGTTCAATCTCCCTGTGCAATTAGATCTGCCTAGATCAGGTCACTCAGGAATACATCCAGGCAAGTTGAAAAATAAAAACTGCTGCAAATCATAGTCTAATAATTCAGTTTCAATTCTCTTAAATCATCAAATGAAGCTGTATGATATTTCCAAGGATGAGCCTTGAAGATTGAATTAAGAATAAAATGGAGTTCTAGAGTGCTCAGATACAAAAGTCTGGTCTGAACTCAGAGAAGCTCCATTAGAGATGCTGTTAATGACACTAAACACAGGAAGAGAACACACACAAAAAGTTGTAAACTCCACAGATTTACTGGTGCCAAACTACTTGCAAAAGAAAATTGTCACCTCTGGAAAATCTAAAATAGGTGTTTCCCCTCAAAGAGTTCAGGACAATATTCTACTTACAAGTCAGCTATTATATACTTTGCTTGTTTTTCAAGTATACCTTTAAGGATTATCATATTGAAACAACCAAACATTGAATGACTCTTGAATGTGTTATGCCTTCTAGCATAGATAAAAACTCTCCAAAAACCACATCTTTTTTTGCCACTAACCTAAGCATATTAAAAATTCTGCATGTAGGTTTAGGTTTATCCATAATGAGCAACTTCAATTACTTCAGCAAAAGAAACTGACATAGAATTAAACTCCATGCCACTTTTCTTACTGAACTCACTGGAGCTGAGATGTGATCCCTGGAAATGGAGACAGACATTTAGTAACCTGTAAATCATCCTAAAACTTTTCGTTGGCTGTATCAGTAGTGTTGTATGTGGAATACATGTGATGCACATGCAAATGCAATGTAAAAGCACATGCTTATCTTTTATGACATTTTGTATCTTGTTTGAGGCTGTCTCTCTTTCTTTGAGCCAGTTCACTCTATTTATTTCAGAAAAAAACCTCATCTGGGCCACAGCTGGCAATGTAAGTCAAAATCTCAATGCTGTAACTGTCATATTAAATAAATTAAAGTATTCCCAATATCAATAAAAGAGAAAGGAAACAGAGAGGGAAGAAAAGGAAGGGAAAAATTCCCACTTCTCCAAAGACAAGACACTCCTCTTGCTTGAGGAGTATCTCAGACTTCTGGTGCTAGAAGTATTCCTAAATTTGACGGAGATGACTATTGATTTTTGCACTTTTTCTTTTTTTGTGTGGTTTTTTTTCCTTATTTTTCCTTTTGAATTGATTTATAAGATGTGCTTGAAATATGACCTGTCTTAGTTATGGAAAAAGAAATGATACATCTATCACATTTTTCAGGGAAGCAGCAATGCGTCAGAGAAAGTTCTCTAAAAGCTCAAAATTTCCCCATAGGAATGATAAAAGAAAGGAACCATTTTAATGTTAATGTCAGCAATATAGGGGATCAATGAGTGAACAGCTTATTTCCTAGGCTAGAGAAAAAATTCCAGAAATTACTGGACAGTGAAATAGCTCTCTTCCCAGTCTCTACATCTAATAGCTCATTATTCTTCCAGCAAATGACAGAGAGATAAACTAATGCAACCATGATATATTCCAGTATCAATTTCCCTTCTCTTCCCAGGGAGTCTCTTCTCAGGAAGAGACTGAGCAGCAAGACATGTTCCCGAAGTGATACCTATGGTTAAGGTTTTGTGCAGTTTGCTGAGGGGAACTTACACAGGTGCTGCAATGCTCTGCTTCTACTAAGGGGCCCTGTGACTCTAATAGCTGTTATCCAGTAAGCCTCAGTGTATCACCACACACAAACTTCTTATGGGGATGCAGCTTGGGACTGAACCCAAGCCTTGAAGGTTGACAATACAGCATAAATGAGTGGCTGCACCTTGCAGGATGCTATCTGCATGTGTCTTTAGGGCACCTTCTTGCCTGTTACTCCAGTGATATGAGACTTGGTGACATGCGTGCTTTAAAATTGTTTACCTCATAGGTCTGGGGAGCATATTCAATGTCTAAGCAGCATCTGCTTGCTGTCTGAACATCTTATTCTGAAAGTTAATTATTTGTGGATAAAATGATCCTGAGTATTGTTACTGGTATTGTAACTGTTATCAAGGACATGCAAGTCACTGTCAGAAAATTCATGTACTGTTCATCTGTCTTAAAGGGTGCTGATAGGAAATCCACGTAATCACCTACTGTGGCTACTGTGACCTACTGCTACAGAGGATGTACTATATTCCCCTTTCAGTTTTTGTTTCCACTTCTGTCATTGAGTCTATATCACTTTGAGTCTCAGTCAACACTACTGTTTTTGAAGTGTTCAAGTTCAAACATAAAATCTTAGGGTGAAGCAATGTGACCTGCATTTTACTTCAGGAAAAAGGAGATCATTATGATGGTTTCTTCCACCGACATAAATCTGATAAACTCAGATTAACCTAAAGGATCCTTAGGTGTGAAGTGAAGCTCAGATTAAGGTATTTAGCTCCTTTCCACAGCTCTAGGTCTCTTGTCTGGAAGACTCAGATGAAAGATTAGAGTACAGCCATCAGTCTGCTGCCTTTTTGATCATACAGACTTCCTTATTCAGGATGAAACAGTCAGCTAGGGGAACGTCATGCAATCATGGGAATACATGAATGAGCTCTAAAATTACTTCATTCACTTCTTCCTCTGGCTTATGCTATGTTCACTTTGGCTACAAAGTTATAGGGTTATTTCAAAATGTAGAAATAACTGTTACCAGAATTATGATCAAATTATGAATTCCTTTTCAGTTTTTACGGTACTGTTGACTTAAATTATGTCACATTAATGATCGTTAGATCTTTTTATTTTCTTTTCTGGAATACTATGTTTACTAAACTCGTGTTTCAGTTATGAACTTGAAAAAATCAACCCATAACTCCATGCAACCAAAAATATTACAGAAATATTAGAAATAGAATATATACTTTGCAAAATGGATTGTTAATGTTATTTAAGTGTACTGCAAATAAATTTTTTTCATATTTATTCAGGTTCAAAAAATTTGTATCCATACTTATGTCTTGCATGAATAAAGTCACTATGAAACAAGTAAGAGATGTATGACAAATGAGTTTTCTTTCTTCATCTATTTCCTTACATATCTAGATATCCTTTCTAGGGATCTTACCCTTCTACAGCAATTCCTAGTAGAACATGATGCTTTTGACCTCACTTCAGGAAGTTGTATCCCAGATTTTATTGCATTGTCTTATTGAGTTTCAAGCTTCATGAGAATTTTATTCAGCATATATTGTTGTGTCAATATGTGAATGTATTCAGAAGGAAGTATCTACTCGTTATTGTATAAGTTCACGTGCTTCTATGCTTTCATATGCTGAAGGGTATGTTTTTATACATACTTGATTTTATTATTCCCTGATGGAGATATTAAAAGAGTTTATTATTTGCTAGAAGTCTAGGTTTTTCATTGTGTCTGGTTTAAAATCAGTGAGGAAGAGTCAGAAATCCTATTTCTCAGATTCTGACTACTTCTCCCAAGTATTAAATATAACTCAATCTATCTGACATTAGGACAGAATGAGAACATATAATGTGACAAAAAAATTCCCCTGAGCTATTCAAAAGTATCTGCTCTTGGAATTAGCTCAACTGAGAGGAGTAATAAGTGTAAAATTGTTACCCCTCCCATGTCCCAGCCCACTAAAAAAAAAGAAAGAAAATCATTTTGATCCTGGTAAGGATATCTTCCTTGTCCAGATTCCATCTGTAGCACGTTTAGTGAGCTATTATTTGTTTTCTATGAGATGTAAAGTTGGAGTCACGTTATTTTTATTGTGTGGATATTTATATCCCTTAGAAGCAAAAGTACTCAATTCATATGACAATGGTTTATTGTTACATGTTCAGTATGAAATGCTGCTTTTCTTAAGAATCAGAACCAGCTGGCATATGTACAACAATGATGGCAATGGGTCATGCATTCCTGAATTAGATGCAATGTAAGCCAAGAAAGGCTAACTCTTTAACTCTGTCTCACTTTTTCAAGAATGATGTCTTCTGTGAGGAAAGATTCTGTACCCTTGAAACTCTGCACTGAAGTTTTACAGATGCTGAAACAAAATACTCCATTGTACATGTTTTAGAAAGCTATATTTTCTAGAAGCAACAATTATGAATGTGAATAAAAGTTTTCATATTGGTATAATGGGTATATAGCACAAGGAAAGAAAAGCTGATTTTTACAGATTCAAACTGTTAGAACAATTTTTGATAGTTTCAGACAAGCCCACATTTTATGTAACAGAAATCCATGCCTTTCTACTGTATGAAAATTTGACAACAGAAATAATAAATCCCTACAGATAACCAATCAATCTTTCTGCAGTAGTTTTTATAGCCTCCTGAACACCCATCTATAAAATGTAAAAATGTAACATTTTCTAAAACTTTTAAATCTCAGAACATCTCCTTTAAAGGACTGTATTTTTGAAGGTTTTTATAAACCATTATTTATATCATACTTAATTCTTTTTAAGTGATAGTCAATTTCAGATAATAAATTGCCTTATACCTCAGAGTACAGGTGAGGAGACCTTTTGCATACCTTTAAGTGGATAATGATTTACCAAAAGTCACAGAGAAAAAAGTAGTATCAGAAGCACTATCAAAGGTTTTAATCCTTTTCTGGATTTCACATAACTGTCCATTTAAATCTGATTGCAGTATCCAGGGGTAATTGTTAAAACTATAGCCATCTTTAATATTTTTACTGCAAAAAAAATTTTCGTTCCTAATAAGTAAAGCATTCACCAGACCTATTTACCTCCTGTTCATCTAAATTTCTTCTTCTCTTTTGTTTAAATTTACTAATTTTACAGGTGCATGTGGCCTTCCAAAGCTTACCCTTTCTTCTATATTACACACACGGCATAGTATAATGAAAGCTTTTGCTTTTCCTTTGAGTGTTAGTTGAATCTGGCAATAGTCATTAAGGTGGTACCCAGGCTCCCAGAAGGAAATCTTAATTTTGTGAACTAAGTAAGCTACATTCAAAGCCAAGAACTTGTTCCAAAAGACACATTTACCAATTGCTTAACTAGGTCTCAGGCCAAACCACAATAACATACTTGCATAAAATGTAGCTTTGGTCTTGCAGATAAAACTAGTGTCATATGGTGGCTTTATACTTTATAACCATTATTTGTATTTACTCCTAAAAAATTGAAATCACATAGACTATTTAAAACCTGTGGTCAATTATCAAAGTGTATCAGTCTCTTAAAATAAACCACTTTGATAACACCAATGGTTAATACCTAGAAAAAAATAATAATTGAAGAGAAGGTAAAAAGAATGAACTATGTCTTATCATATTAATTTTATTTAATCTTACATGTATTTCAGAGTGCTGAAAAACTTAGAATTTCACAATATTAGCTAGGTCTGGAAAATCTAAATAAAGTAATTGTCAAAGATTTTTTAAAAAATAGATATCAATTTAACACAGTGTAGAACTTCAATTCCCTGTGGTATTTCTTACTAACAGCAAACTAGATCATACATCTCAATTCTGCACTGGAGCCAAAACAAATCCTTTGACATTCTGCCTAAACAAGAGTCCATTTTCAGATTTGAGATTTAGATAATTTCACACAACAATTTCTGTTTATCTCATGTGTTGAGACAAACTGAGGTAAAAAAAATAGCACAAAAACTTCTATAGGAAACAGAAAAACAGATTTTTTAACAACAGTTACAGAAATGGTATTGCTTCTCACAAATGGTTTAGATCTTGATAATTCTGTCCTGAGTCAAGGTGAATGAATCTCGTGAATTATATTCCCCATCTAATCTATACATTCTCTGAAGATAAAATAAGGTTGAAAGCCACCATTTTGGTTTCATTTGAAATACCTTTGGTTTTGTCTATTATGCTGAATTATAAAATACAAGTGTAAAAATTGAAATATGTGTTCACCAAAACACTGTTCGAGTTTTTCCTTAAAAATATGTTCAAGAGAAAAATGAACTTTATATTCCAGTCTTAACTATACTCAATACACCTTGACAAATGCTTCTTTAATTAAAATTGAGATCAGGTTTTTAATAACACCTTGCCATGTGAGTGGAAGGCAGTCTCTACAAAAGTTTTATATATTACATACAGTATTTTTTATTGCCTACAAGAATATGTGAACATGCTGAGACTCTCTCTATTAGTGGAAACTTGCTGTATGGATTTTAAGTTAATAGTTAAGAGACTGGATATTTTTCTTTCTTTCCTTACATTGCATGAATGTCAAACTAGTCTTAATCCTTTTAAAATTACATTTCTGATTATGGAACAGAATTGCATGCAGTTGTCCTACTGTACTATTAAGATATAATCTGTGAGCTTAGTTGTTCACAGACCAGGGTTTGTAACTGTTATCCATAACAACTCTGTTTAATAAAATTAATTATAAGAATAATTTTGTATTTTTACATTCTATTCTCTCTTATTTTAGTCTTTTAGTAGTCTAAAAGTATAAACATAACTTAAACCCAAACACTAAACCACATGAATAAAAGCAATTTCTTCATACCTGACAAAGCTGTCAACTTGAATTAAAAAACTTTTTAACCCAGATAAAGAATCCTATAATTTCCCATTTGTCTGGTGAATCACCATAAGTAACTACTATAGCATCAAAATAAATCATAAATTGCCCCCTGATCTGAGTGAATCTGCTTTAGCAGGGGGATGGGACTACTTGATCTCTAGAGGTCCCTTCGAATGCCTACCATTTTATGATTCTATGAAATTTACTTCTATGCTTTAATGTGAGATCTTGCTTTCAGATTAAAAAATGATGACTAAAATGCAAAAGCCTTTTACATGTATATTTGTTTTAGAGACAAATAGAATAGGCATTACCACATTATTATTTTACTACCTTTCAACACAAATGGTACGTAACACATAGAGCACATGGAGTCATGAAGATTAATATACTCTACTGGATATGTTTTGCTATGTTATTAGAAGTCAGAAGTTATCTTTTTGAGAAATGTCACAATTTTGTAAATGTCACAATTAGGTTTTTTACAATGTACAATGGAAAACGTAGTCATCATAAAGAGCTTTATTCCTCCTAGTAAAATCTAGACTTGGTTTTTGGTACTAGAGGAGTGTTCCTGATTGCAGCTAGTCATCATTAATATTAATCTGTGAAACGGTCACTCTACTGTGATCGGGCTTTTCTATCTTCTGTTGAAATAAGTCTATTAGTGCTTTCAATATTTTTTTTTATTAAAGACTTCCTTTCTCCAACCTTTTAGGAGTATTTGTAATCTTCATGAGTAATAATACACAACTTCTAGTGAGTAAAAACCACACGTCTGCAAGATGTGTAACTAGAGAGCAGGAAGAGGTAATTATTCTGTAGAAGATCTGTCTTCAGTGTATGGATAGAATGATAGTAAAAGAAATCGAGAAATACAATTGAAGACAATAGAAAGCTGAATACATCTGAATGAATGCTTTGGAGCTGGGAATAAGCCTATTGGAAATAAGTATAGGGATCAGAGTGGAGAAAGGCATAAAATTTTTACATAGAGAAGGTTTAATGGCAAGAGAATCTCAATACAAAGTAACAGGTCCAAAAGCAGTGGATGAGGAAGATTTGATTGCAGAAAAATACCAGCTTATCAGTCTCTGGGAAAGTTATTCTCAAAGAAAAGACACTAGAATGTCTGAAGCAATCAGGAATGAGCAAAGGTTTCTGAGAAGGTAAGAGGAATCATAGAGAGAAGTGAAAGAAGAAGAAAAATAAAAGCAAGAGTTCCAGACTTTGTTGTGTTCTGGTCATAAAAAAAAAAAAAAAAGGTAAAAAAAAAAGTAAAGTAAGTTTTTCTGTCATCAAACCTTTCGTAATGTCCCTGTGGAGGTCAATTCAGATGGCTACTATTTCTTGCTTGTGGTATCATCCACTGATTCCTTTGGGACACATGTGAGGAGAAAAAATCAGTTTATCACTCTGTCATGTATCATAAAGCGTGCAGTCATCTATGCTTAGCCTGCCTAGGCTGCTTTTCCAACTCAGTTATACCTTGCATATCACATGACTCTAGGGCCCTTTAAAAGGAGCCTTGATGTTTTCCATCATCAGTACAAGGATAGATACAATCTAAATTCAGGCGTCTTTCACTGTCTTTGAAATGTAGGTGACTGAACTAGAGTTGGCAGTATGGTTTTGTAAGATTGACTGTGTCACACAGTCTACCTTATTTGTTTTACTTTGTGCTTTGTAGTACTAGATGCTATAAACAAGATCAGAGGAATGAGCATCATTAAACACTTCTGTAAATCAACGCTGCAGAGTCTTTATTAGATAGGAGGAAATAAAGAACAAATGCAACTGATTTTGTCATTTTCTGAGAAAAGAAAGGTTAAGAAAGGATTAGGAGACATAATATACAGGAGAGTCTTCTTTTCTAAGCTTGGAGAGAGATCAGAATTCCCTTAGGATTTTGTAGTAAAACAGAATGACCACTGGGAGCATTGCATGCACAGAGAGGAGCTGTGATAGAATTGTGTCCCCATAAACCAACACAAGGATTGTGTCTAAATACTGCAAGTTTTCATTAACGTGGAGCAATTGCTGCAATGAAGAATAGCAGCTTTACCCGAAAATGTGAATTTTCTTTGGAAAGGAGCTTTGTTTTGGGGATATCTGCGAACCTTTTTGTTCCAAAACCTTTCACTTAGAAACTTTATTTATTCTCTTCTCAAGAATAATCCAAACCCTCAAAAATGACCAATTACTACTTAGGCATTCTGACTTCTTAATTGTTTTCACCTGATTTATTGTTTTACTAGTGTGGCTGATAGTGGACTAATACAATCTAAATTCAGATGTCCCCTGTTTGTTCCCCTTTACTTAGAGGTTTCCACTTACTTAAATACATTTCATTCAAGACCTGCAAACCTGGACCAGCTCAAAAGAACTTTTTGATTTTTTTTAAATGATTTTTGTAATACAAGTTTGCTCACCGGGTACTTTCGTGGCTCTAGTTTAAAAAAAAAAAAAATACCACTTTCCTCTCTTTAAAAATAAAAACATAAAATGTGAGTGTCTGTTTATCTGGGAATATTATGGATTCTCATTAATTCCACCCTCCTTGCAAATTTTTTCTCCCCTAGTTTTGATGTAGTTTACATCTGCACATTCTCAAGCAAGTGGGGACAGGAGGGAAATGATTCCACTTCTTATACTCTAGGCTAAACTGTGCTTGTTCTGCTGTTTTTCACATTTAAAGTCTGGAACACTCTCCTATGCTTTCAAACACACGTATTTAACCGAACTTCCATCAACCCCAACAGCATAACTGTACTACAACTTTGCAGACACAAGTAAGCTGTTAGTTGTCAGTGAACACCTTGATGTTTCATAAATAACCAAAACTATTTTGCAAGAAAAGACTTAAAGAGTAATTTAAAAACTACTCCCTCCTCCACCATCTAATTTCTTAATAAAATAAGGCAGAGTTGATTTCTGCTGTGGTTGAATGGAATAAAATAGCTTAGGCTCACAGGTATTTTTCAAGTATACTCTATTATAGCCTGAGAGAATAAATTACCACAACTGCAAATTACATAATTCCCTCAAATATACTTACCTGGGGAAAGGAGCAATTTAAACTTGTCCTAAAAAGTTTTTTTATCCAGAACTCAGTCTTAATTAATTCAGGTTGCTTCTCTTCTCCTTTCCTGCATTCTCTCCTATATATTAAGTGTATTCTTTACTATTCAGCTGCAGTAGCATTAAATAGATTTAAAACAATACTGTGTGGCAAAGGGAACCACTCAGTTACTAGTTTCCTTTTAAGGCAGAGATATTGAAAGCTGGTAAGGAAAATAGCTAAGGAAGGCATTTCTCGTAACTCTATTATTTTTTATGAGAAAAGGATAAGACTTTACATAGCCCATTCCTTTCATTATTTTAACAACATTGAAAAATGCAGAAAATTTTGAAGGCTCATCCTTCTTTTCTTTCATTAAATGACAACTCGCAACAGAACAGAGAAAGCTCTGACTGTATTTTTAGTAGTTGTTATCAGCCATGCAGTTCAATACTGACAATTGTTGCTGTAAGTCAATTTCTATCCTATCACTTTCTTAGGTATCATATAGAGAATACTTCATCTGAAGTAGAAAGTGCTGAGGCAGTAAATTCCTCAATGGTTTATCCTCAATAAAACTATGCTCCCCTGAGATCCTTACTAATATTATGTCACACTTTTCATGTGACCTAAAAACTAATTTAAATCTAATAGATAAACCCTGATGTATAGAAACAATAGAGGGTTTTTTTTGCTTTGCTGATATTATTTATTTTATTTGCTACAGAAAAGTGCAGATTGGTCTTACAGACCATTGACTACTTGTCATATATGCAAGTTAGAAATTCTTGACATTATTTTCCTTCTGTCACCACTTTGTATTTCAAAGAGCAGTAAACAAACTTTTAAAATCTGCTAGTATACTGCTTTTACTGCCTTTCTGCTTGCTGTGGGCTAGGCAACTGTTTTGGAAAATTATTCCTTAATGAAGTCTGTTCTAATAATTATATATTCTACTACAAAGAAGGTAAAGTGATCTAAAAGGTCAAAACTGTTATTTCTGTTATTTTGACTAAAATTAAAAATAAGTTTTAAAATTATAGGACAAAAATAATCTGGACAAGGACATTTATAAGTATTTTATGAGCTGCACTTACACTAAAAAGAGTTATAGCAACCATGATCATTATATAGGGAGCTTTATTTCTACCTACCATTTTCTTCAACAATAAGAGTGCCTAAAACACATAAACAATTTATTTTATATGTAAAGTAATTTATTTTGATATGAGGACTTAATGGCAATATTTATTAAATAAATCTGTTTACAAAGTAACCTTTTGAGTACATTTGACTAGATACTTCCACTTGGTGACCTGTGCTGTAGCTATGTAATTGTTTTTAAAAAAACAAAATACCTAAAAAAAAAAAGTTTTTTTAGTTTGTTATATTTGGGGGAAAAAACCCTACAAAACTCAAACCATCTACCTTCAAGATTGTAGTCTATGTGTAATTCAAGAAGTGTAACATTTTTCGTATGCCGGTAACATGAGAATTAACAAAAAAAGGAAAAAAATTCTAACATGATGTAAGAGAAAGTCATGTTTTCCCTCCTATCCATTCTTCACTCGACTTAATGTCCATCTCCCTGATGATCAGTTTTTGGACCAATTACCCAGCAAAAGACATTATAGCTTCTCTTTATCGTTTAGGTGAACAATCCACACATGTTGCTCAGATAGGTATTGCTATTAGTCTCCAACAGGGAATTTACCGCTTGTTGGCAAACCTCTTCGTTACTGCAGAGTTCTCCTGACTGCAGGTTACTGTCTCAGAGAACCTGATCTTCTTTGTTTCACTCAGACACTTCTATTTCTTTCTCTAGTGGTTATATAATTCTCTTATAAGATTTTTGTCTGGCAGAAGGGAATAAAATTTCTTTTTCCTTCTTGCTCATCTACTTTCAGCCTCATGTTTCACTGCTTCTTAGCATACATAGATGTAAATGTAACCCTATTTAACACTGAAGCTACAAACACTATTCTAACATTTGCAAGATATGCTGACATATGTGTAAAAGTTAAAAAGGCTTTTTCTTACCAGGAAAGACACTGGAGATCTTGAAAAAATCTACATTAATTTTTGCTTTAATGATTTTTGTTCCACGAAGCACGTTCTTGAGCCACATACTTTATTTTAGAATAATTATGTGAATTTCAGACATTAGCTATCCCTCTGACATTTCAGATTGCGATTTCCCAAAGGAAATCTGAGAAAGAGGGTGCCCTTCCCCCAGCATTCTCACATTTGCATTCTACAGGCAGAGGGAACTATTGCTCTTTTTTTTTTTTTTTTTTTTACAAAAAAGAAAATAAATTAATCTTCCCTCCCAGTCACTGTCTAGGCTTTAAGAATCTCCTAACAGTTTATATTCCCTGACATTTTGGTGGTAAACTGTAAACTTCCAAACTTTCAGATGATCTAAACTCAGACATTGAATAGAGGACTGAGCACCTATAATTAAAAGCCAAAGTTTATAAGTGAATTATAGAGAAAAAGATATATATTTTTTAAATATATAAAGTTAAATGACTTGTTAGTCTTATCTGTGACTCTATAGAATCATTTGTCTTAGTGTCCAGGCAATTTTAGGCTATGGACAGAGATCTAAACAACAGAGATTTCACAAGAATTAAATTAACATAAAGTTAGAGAAAATGTGAAAGTTGTCCAGTAGACATAGTAGAGTTAATTATTTCTCAGCTTCTAAGTAAATAGCTATTTTTCACTGTTGAAAAATGTAAGAATCCAGCTGGGAATCACACAGTTGGGAAGCAATACCATAGATTTAACCTGAGAAAAAAAGTCTTCATTGTTTCTTTGCTAGAACTTGCATAGTCACAGAATCTTAGAACAGTATCTTGGACTCTTTCCTGCTTGAGATTCTCACCTAAAAGAAAAGGACATATGGATAACTGAGAACGAGCTTTGATTATATCGTTATAATCCAGACCTGGAAAGATTAGAGAGTTGAGTGGGGAGAAATCTAATAAAGTTCAACAAGGGCAAGCATACAGTCTTATATCTGGGAAAGAATAACTCCTTGTACCAGTACAAGTTGGGGAATGAACTCTTAGAGAGTAGTGCAGGGGAAAGGGACCTGATGGTCTTGGTGGATAGAAAGATGAGCATGAGCCAGCAATGTGTCCTCGTGGCCAGGAAGACCAATGGCATCCTGGGGTATATTAGAAGGGGGGGGGTAAGTTGGTTGAGAGAGGTTCTCCTTCCTCACTACTCTGCCGTGAGACCACATCTGGAATATTGTGTCCAGTTCTGGACCTCTCAATTCAAGGACAGGGAGCTGCTCGAGACATTTCAACACAGGGCCACCAAGATGATTAAGGGAGGGGAGCATCTCCCTTCTGATGAAAGGGTGACGGAGCTGAGGCTGTTAAGCTTAGAGAAAAGGAGACTAAGGGATGACCACATTAAAGTTTACAAATATGTAAAGAGCAGGTGTCAGGTGAATGGAGCCAGGCTCTTCTCAATGATGTCCAATGATAGGACAAGGGGCAACAGGTATAAGCTGGAACAAAAGATATTCCAAAGAAATACAAGGAAAAATTTCTTCACTGTTCAGGTGATGGAGCACTGGAACACCCTGTCTAGATCGGTTGTCTAGTCTCCTTCTCTGGGGACATTCAAAACTCACCCAGACAAATTCCTGTGTGACCTACTCTAGGTGGCCCTGCTCTGGCAAGGGGGTTAAACTAGATGATCTTTTGAGGATCCTTCCAACCCTTAAGAGTTTGTAACTCTGTGATTATCATGAGAAATATTGCAACCAAATATGTTTATTGCTAAAAGAAGTAATAAAGGCAAACAGTAACTTATCATTCAACATTTCCACTTAATATTCAGTATTTTTTCCAGGAAATCAGTTTAAATAAATTAATAAATCAGATCATAATGTTTAAACCAAACTAAGTCAGAATCTTACTGCCTTGAAAATGTTATTTGAATGATGAAGCTTTTACATTAACTGATCAAATAAAGGCATGATTTTTGAAGTTTTCATGGATATTCACAGGACTCTGATTTTGATGGGAGTCACGTGACTAAAACTCTTCTGTAAAACCTTAAAAGTGTACTCTATGCTGTCTTAGAAAAGGAACATTGGATACTGTAAGAAAGATTTCTCAATGACATATGTGAGGTTAAATCAATACATCACCGTATGAATGTTTTATTACCCATAAGAGATTGCAAAAATGCATTGCCTAGAGGCTGTTTCCAGTTCTTGTGTGGCAACGATAAATTAATCAGGTCTCTTTTATTATTTTAGCTGCATTTGATTAAATGTGTAACAGAAAGAAAAGAAAGTTTTAAAGGAACTATAATGCTCCAAAGGCAGTGTGACAGCAGATGACTATCTTGTTTAATCAATGTGGGTTTGATTGCAAAAAGTAAATCATTGACTTCTTAGAATTTTCTGAAGAGGAGATCCAGAGAATGAGATGTTAGTCAACTGTAACTCCAGATAATCATTTAATTTAAAGGTAAGACACCAGGAACCTTTCTGTTTGTCTCAGTGTCTGCACATAACAGACCAATGGCTTGTAACCATGGAAAATACAGTTAGATGATGTAGTATCCATATAAGAAGAATGTTGGGAGAATATACCCTAATTCACAACAGAATTCAAGAGCTAACTACTGTTTAGAAGAATATTAAGTGTCTGAATACATTGGAAAACCAGAGATTTTTTGCTATAGTTGCAGGCTTGAGTAGTCCCTGACCTTGGTGGGGTTCTTACAAGGCTGCTGCAGTCTTAGCACAAATAAAATAGTAACTGACATATGGTTTTAATTTTCTTTAAGATATTTGATGATACTTAGTGTTATCTGTCCTTATTTTGTAATACCAGACAAAGACGTGATTCTAATTTATAATAGGCAGAAATGACAGTTCACAACTTCACAGCAACTGCCATGTGGATGTCATTTCTAACACGTCTTAATGTCACTAGAAAATTAATATCTGCTCAAGGATGGGAAAACCTAATGCAATTCTAGCAATGGCTATATAAACTGAATATTGTTCTAACAGCAACATAAAACATACTACATGTTCACTGAATTACTACAGATATTTTATACAGGGAAAAATAGGAGATTCTTTTTCTGAATGGAGCATTTACAGAATGTTCACTTGCAAGATTAATTTTTCTAATGATAAAAAATCTGAAGTGATTAATATTTAGTTAGTTAAAATTCAAAGGAGGCTAAAGTAATTAGTACCATCATGCATCTGGGGGAAATGACTAACATCATACTGTAACATAAAAAATGTCATACAGATTTGCTTGGTCTATTCTGTAATTATCTAATTAATCTGAAAATCTTGAAGAAGTATTAAACAAACAGCAAAGAGAGAGTTCTGTCAGTACAAAAGAAAACACTCTACAAAGCCACAATTAAATAACCATGTATTTTTATCCTTGCTTGTGCTTTCTTATGGAAAATACCTCAGACAGACTTTACTATTTGAGAAAGCATGCACACAATATTTGACTTTTTCCAGTATGGAAAATGCTGCCACACTGAAGCTTCTGTTGTCTTTTGTGAGTTCTGGATCACTGACATAAAAAGTATCTTCATTGAAAGTAATATCATTATATATCTCAGAAATTTCTTTGAGGATTATATATTTAATCATTTTAATGATAGAAAATGTGAACAAAAGCAAACAATTTGCAATGTTCATTCTGTTAGAATGTTCTTCCATTAGTATTGTTTCTAACTTCTAAAAACGCTCACATTTCACTTTTTGTGTTGTCCATCATACACTGTTAGTTTCAATCTGTTGTGAAAATGCACTTCTAGTTTTTGATCTTTATGATTCCTTCTACTCGGATTGCACAGCCCAAAACAAAAACATCAACCTTGAAAATTGTTTGCAACAACAAAAACCCAAAATGTCATGATGAAAATTGTAGTTTTCTGAAACTGACAGAAATCCCAAGTGAATTACTTTCATTTTTTCTTGGAGATCCCAAGAAAGATCTGAGAATATGTGCTGTGCAAGCCACTTGAAAAGCATCTATACACATGTAAAGAAGACTTCTGTGCAGCATACAGCTGACCACCAGGAAAGAGGTAAAAAAGAAAGGCTGAACAAGAAAAAGAGTGGGAAAGCTTTGTGCCTAAATGGCTTCGTTTATACTGCCTATAATCCCTTTTGGGCAGTATCCTACATAAATTCCATACTCTTATGATATAAATTAGCATTCTCAATCCTCAATATTGCCTGTAGTATGATGAAAAAGTCACGCATTGATCAAATTGGCAAATAAAGTAGAATTGATAACTTACAGCCTGAGAGAATTTTAGACAATAGACAAATAGGACTTTAAAGTCTCTACTATCACATCTTTTCTTATTACTTTTTTCTTCTGAATTATTTTGATGATTTTGGATTAAATAATCCTCCTGCGTAAGCAATGTTTATGTACCAATAATAACTAAAATGATATTTTAGATAAGAAATCTAGTAAAGTGGAGCTGAGAATTCAAATATGCAAAAAAGGTTTGCACTCATAAAAGTAAAACCTTGACAGAGAAAGGAGAAAAACATTTACTTTTCTTAGAACTATTTTGATGTGATCAGGGCAACACAGCTTTTTAATACCTCCCTTTTTCCATATTGTTCTTAAATTGAAACTTTTATCAGTATAAAGTCTCAGGATGACGTTATTTTTTTATGATTTTATATTTAATTATAAAACACTATTTTATAATTAAAAACCTCAAAAGATTAACCATTCAATTAAATATACTTCAAAAACTGATGAATTTATGAGAATGAGTTTAAACCTGTTTCAAAAGTCATACTTTCATACACAGTTCTCAACAGTCTATCTTTTAAGCTAAAATTTTATTTAAATATTTAGGCCCCTTGAAAAATAAAAAACAACAACAACAGCAACAACAACAAAAAAGGAAGGGACACTGAACAGCAATGACAAGAATTTCAAGCACTCTTTTACCAATCAAAGAAGATATCAAGTTTAGTTCAAAGACTGCTTTGACCTTAATTTTTGTTTCAATTTTACTATGTCCAGACAAGTTTCTATCTTTTAATGATGTCGCCTTTGTTTTTCTGTCACAACTGATTAAACAAACAAACACTTTTCACTCATTTGGAAAAAGACAGTGCTTCTCTGGTATTTTGTTTTTTTTCCCCTGAAAAAAGTTTCTATATTATCGTTTTAAGCATTGGTAGTCGTTATTACTGTCACTCTGGAATTACCTTTAAAATATACTACCAATTGCACCTTAGTAGTAGTTCTAATGTCCCCTCCAAAAGTGTGTGAATTTTATGGAGAGGATCTTCTTAGTAGAAAACATGGTATATAATTGCAATATGCTACCTTGTAGCATGTAGATATATATTTTTCCTTGTGACTCTTATAACTGTAATGATCAGGATATCAAGGTTTCTATGCTTCAGCAAGACAATTGTAGACTAAAATTTAAAGTAATTTTAATTGTTATGAGATTTTTTTTCTTCAGGTCTTGGAACTATCCTTGACAGATTTTCCTATCAATAACATAATTTTCTGAATAAGTGACATCTGGCCTCTTCTTTTGAATCAGGATTTAGTATTCTCCTGGTGATTCTTTATCTGAGTCAGCCCTGGAAGATTATTTAGATAGTTAAAGTAAATACAGCATTTCATTCTCTCACACCAGTTCAATATAAACCAAAATCATGGAGACCTGGTATACTAAGACCTAAGAGGCTTTATTTTGCTTATTTCACAATGAGCAATTATTGCTTATTTTGAATTTTACTTATTTTGCTTATTCCTCCTAGCACTTCTCCACCCCAGTGTGATTTGATATTGATCTCTCTGATTGCAAAAATCACAGAATGTTAAGGGTTGGAAGGGACCTCTATAGGTCATCTAGTCCAATCCCCCTGCCAGAGCAGGGACCACCTAGAGTAGATGTAGCATTGTAATTTTTTTCTGCAGATTTTTTTTCATAGTGAATGGAAGTTAAATATTCTTTTTATGTAAGTACTCATTTACTTCTTTCCTATATTTCAATTGGTAATAAAAAGGCACTGACTGAGGTCTGATTTCCAGAATTCCAGGCTTTATCCTGCCATAGTTCCATGCACTTTAGTAAAGTTACACTTAATTTACATCACTATATAGGAATTATTCTTTTTCCAAATTTTTATATGAGGCAACTAAGCAGGGAGTTGAAAGCCTACTCTGATAGGAAGCATGCATTCTTTCATTGTGACATTTTAAAAATGTTATTCAAAGCAGAGGAGGGAAAGAAAAATATCTCTGGCAGAAACAGTCTCCCACTTACAACTTATGTTCCATTACATGAGTCTGAAGTGTCCAGGAACCAAAATGTATATATTGTTCCCCCTGCCGGTTTTAGGTTGGGTACTTATATTGGCAGACTCTGTACGAGTTACAAGACTCATCACCTGTGGCAGTCATGGAGGGAAGTGCTGCTATCATCATCTTCATTAACTTGGAAACCTGTCAGGGGACACATGTTATTTTGAAGGTTAAACATCCAAAGTACTACTCATGCCAGTGTACTAGAAACTTTTAGACATATCTTATGTCTGTTTTACAAGCCAGTACAATGTAAAAATAACCTTAACAGATGTAAAATTGAGTTAAAATCCAGCACTATATTACAACTAAAAAAAAGAAGTAAATTATTAAAATTTCCTAACTTTGTGTTTTTCTTTAATTTTACTACTTTAAAACCATTTTTAAAATATGTTTGTTTCCATTTAAGCAGAATCTGTGAGTCAGCAGATGTAGAATAGTTTGGTACCTCTACATCCAAAGATCCTGCAAGTTAATCAGAATATAAAATATATTTCGAGTGTTCTCATTTGTTTATGTAGTTATGAACTGTTGTGACATTATGGAAAGCTACAAGGGACTGGAGGAGAAGAGGTAATGGATCAAAAGGCTTTTTTTCTAATATCTTCCAGATGTTTCCTCTTTAAGCCTAAAGTAACAAACAAGACATTTGATAAGTCTTTTGAAAGTATTGCTCTGTATCTTGGAAAAAACTATTTTCCTGATAGGAAGAGAAAAAAAAATGTGTCTAAAACAACACTCAAATTATTTACAATCTGATTCCAACTGGTTTGTTCCAATTTATCTTGAATAAGAGGTTTCCTACATGGTATATGCATACTGAAAATAAAACCAGTATGATTTTTGGTAATAAGTCAAACTTTTTCTCAAAAATGTAACTTGCAACATAGAAGTATATATTTAAGTTCTACGGAGTTTTATGCTCATTCCTGTTTTGGGGTACTTTTTGGTAACATTTCCATTTTTTTCCCGGGCTTTACACCTTAAAATAACAAGAACAATAATGATGTCAAAAATAACAGTAATAAATTAGATATTGGTAATGAAGGACTGATGGTTTTATTTTGATTTGATTTTTGTAAATCATAGAATCATAGACTAGTAGGGTTGGAAGGGACGTTTAGAGATCATCTAGTCCAACCCCTCTGCTGAAGCAGGTCAACCTAGATCAGGTTGCATTGGAATGTGTCTGGGCGGGTCTTGAAGACCTCCAAGGAAGGAGACTCCACAACCTCTCTGGGCAGCCTGTTCCAGTGCTCCATCACCTTCACAGTAAAATAGTTTTTTCTGACTCCCACCATTTAGATATTTGTACATATTAATAAGATCCCACTCTCAATCTCCTCTTTTCTAGACTAAATAGCCCCAGTTCCTGCAGCCTTTCCTCGTATGAAAGATGTTCCAGTCCCTTGATCATCTTGGTGGCCCTGTACTAGACTCTCTCCAGAAGTTCTCTGTCCTTCTTGAGCTGGGGAACCCAGAACTGGACACAGGATTCCAGATGAGGCCTCATCAGGACAGAGTAGAGAGGGAGCAGAACCTCTGTTGACTTGCTGGCCACACTCTACTTGATGCATCCCAGGATGCCATTGGCCTTCTTGGCTACAAGGGCATATTGATGAATCATGTTTAGTTTATTGTCAATCAGAACTCCCAGGTCTCTGCAGAACTGCTCTCCAGCAGTTCGATCCCCAGCCTGTACTGGTGCATGGGGTTGTTCTTTCTCCAGATGCAGGACTCTGCACTTTTCCTTGTTGAACCTCATGAGATTTCTCTCCGCTCAACTCTCAAGCCGGTTGAGATGCAGCTGAATGATAGCACAGCCTTTGGGGAATCAGCCAGTCCTCCCAGTTTGGTGTCATCAGCAAACTTGCTGAGGATACACTCTGTTCCCTCATCCAGGTCACTGATGAAGTTGAACAAGACTGGCCCCAGAACCCATCCCTGTGGAACTCCACTGGCCACAGACCTCCAACTTGATTCTGTGCCATTGATCACCACTCTCTGAGCTCTGTCCTTCAGCCAGCTCTCAATCTACCTCACTGTCCACTCATCTAAGCCACACTGCTTGAGCTTTCTGATGAGGATGTTATGGGAGACAGTGTCAAAAGCCTTGTTGAAATCAAGGAGGGTGACATCTGCTGCTCTCCCCCCATCTAGCCATTTGATTATGGAAGGCTATCAGGTTGGTCGAACAGGATTTCCCCTTGGTGAAACCATGTTGACTTGCCCTGATAACCATCTTTTCCTTCGTATGTTCAGTGATGACTTTCAGGATGAGTTGTTCCATCACCTTTCCAGGGATGGAGGTGAGGCTGACTGGCCTGTAGTTTCCTGGATGGTCCTTCCTGCTGTTTTTGAAGACTGGAGTGACATTGGCCTTTCTCCAATCCTCAGACACCTTGCCTGTTCTCCATGATTGTTCAAAAATGATGGAGAGAGGCTTAGCAATCACATCAGCCAGCTCCCTCAGCACACTAGGATGCATCCCGTCAGGATCCATTGACTTATGAGCCTTAAGCTTGACCAACAAGTCTTCCTCTTCCTCTTCCACCCAGGGCAAGTCCTCTGCTGTCCAGGCCATCCTATTATCCTTGCTGGACTGGGCTTCCCGAGGGCTGGCTTGAAGACTGAAAGCAAAGACTGAAGGAAAGAAGAAAGGAAGGAAGGAAGAAAGACTGAAGCAAAGAAGGCATTCAGTAGTTCTGCCTTCTCTGCATCCTTGGTCACCAGGGCACCCTCTGTATTTAGCAGCAGGCCCACATTCTACCTCGTCATACTTCTGCTGCTGATGTACTTGAACAATGCCTTATTACTGTCTTCCCTGGTTAAATTTAATTCTAACTAGGGCTTTAGCTTTCCTGTTTGCATCTCTGCATGCTCTGACAATGTTCCTATACTCTTCCCAAGAGGTCAGCCCATGTTTCCATCTCTCATAGATGGCTGCTTTCTGCCTGAGTTGACCCAGCAGGTCCTTGCTCATCCATGGAGGCCTCCTACCTCCTTTTCCTCCTTTCTTGTGTGTTGGGACACACCGATGTCTGTGTGAAAACCACATATATTCTTCCCAGATGAACTGTATTGGTCATAAAAGCAAGTCTGCAGAAGCAAGATGTACATTAGATTCAAAGCATTCCTTTAAGCATTGCCCTTTCAGTCTAATAAAGGAAACACCATCCTGAGTCTCTCTCCTATAGCCTTTCTGGGCTATTGTGTGGGCTGTTGTAAGAAGGATGCTCCTTCTCTATCAGATTTGCAAATCTAGCAAGGAAAGAGAAGAAAATGGCCTCCAAATTTTGGTAAATTCTGTCATGGTATAATAAAAAGGTTAAATTTATGTTGAGATGTAATTTAATTTTAAAGCTCTATTAACTATGTGCAGGATTCTTGTATCATTTTTTTAATAGAGATCTAAATTTAACTAATTTCCTGCATATTGCAATATTTCTTGTCGTTTGTAAATGCTAATTCCTTTGCATTCTAAGTCAAAATGCACACCTCCTTTTCAGTTCAGCTTGTTTTATTTCTGTTCTTTGCTCTGAAAAAAATTGATAAATTTATTGTAGGAGAATAATAAAACACAGTTAAATTAATGATTACTGTTCTCTTCAGAAAATTTGGTAGTGAAGTCTCTACCATTATAAGGATTGTATGGTTTGAAGTCAATGATGCCCACTGTTGACTTCTAAAAGACATACAGGAGCTTTTGATTTCAGTATTTAAGTAATTTGAAGATAGCATACTGATAATACTGAAAACTAAGACAATTTTTATTAAAAAACTATCATCCTGTCCAGTCTCTGCCTTACATAATTTCAAATTAATACCTTCTCAAACAAAGAACATAAATTCTCTTTCTTTTAATTTATCTCTGCTAAAATGAAAGTTCTCCATTTCTTTTACAGTGCTTGTTGGTATCATTAACATCACTCTGGTAGTGAAGACAGTGAGGCTACCTAAACTGGTGTGGCTCAGTCTTGTGATCTTAACTATCAAGAGAAAAATAAATAGCCCTATATTTGCTTCTTGGCAAAACCTTTATAATTCCCATTCTATCTTTATTTAATAAAAATCAAAGTACAGAGTCCTTAATGAGACTTTATTTTAAAAAAAATGTAGGATACCGTTAGTCCATGAGAAAACGGACATGCTACTCTAAGGCAGCAAAGTTAGAAGTCTGGAAAAATTACTGTTTTCTTCAATCTGGCATTTCCTAGCAATTGCTTTAAATACATTTTATGAGTTATACCAGCATTTTTGATACAATCCTCTCATCAAACGTCTTTCAAAGAATCAAAGTTTTTTTTTTCTTCTTTATTTTAAATAAATCTGCCAGAAAAAAAAAAGAAAAAAAGCCAATCTCATAATTTTCAGATCCCAATATGAATTTCTACATTCAACATTTCTGAGTTTTGAAACACACTATAAATATCTTCTTGAGAAAAACTATGAAGAACTTATAAAAATACCTGAAAGTGATTGATGTTTCCCTTCTGCAATTCAACATTTCTTGATATAATTTAGCTAGACTGTGAAATACTTCTTAGTGTTCAGATGTTGTACTGATGATACTAAACCTAAACTAAGCTCATAGAAACTAGATGGTAGTTCAATGTTCATTATAGACATACCACATGAATTGAGGATGTCCTGAGAACAGTCAGGATAATAGAGCAGAATATGAAAAGAAATTTAAGAAGGAAGAGGAAAGATAATTCTTTACCATTCTTTTGTTTGGTTGTTTTTTTTTTTTTTTTTGCATTGGATGGCACTCATTAAGTGCTGGTAAAAAAACCAGGTAATAATAACAGGTAATAATAGTACGTGAATACTTGGCTCATTTTAAATGGAAGGGCACATTGCATATTTCATGGCAAAATTCAACTACTGCAAAAAAATATTGGCAAAATAATGGTGTTTTATTTGTTCCTACTGCTGGCTACTGAGAACTGAACAGCTGTCAATGAAATGTTTATACTAAATTACAAAGACTGAATTGCTTACCACATTTTTCAAAAGTTATTTTAGATAAGAAAAGTGCATGAGTGACAGAGATGCCTCATTTTTAACTTTTTTTTTTTCAGGAAAAATATGAGTTAAAACAGAGGACTTAAGATTTTGACTTAAGACTGTGCTGCAGCTGGCAGATCTTATCCCATTCTCTCTTCTGTCCCCATCTAGCTATTCTTAGTCGTCTGTGCTTGGTCCAGTAATCGTGGAGCCACAGAGTAACACAGATCACAGTCCCTTCCAGCCCCTACCATTCTATGATTCTATGACTAATCTCATGTGATTGAGGGTTTTTAAAATCTTTTTCTTACAACATCTGAGGAGAATTCAGTGGGATTAGGGAACTGTAGCACTTCTCCAACCCTCCCTGGGATCAGGTTGCAGTAAGGATGCAAGTAAGCGAAGAAGAGTGGAGTTGCCTCTTCTAGATATAGTCAAGTTTTATCTCATCATAAAAGACAATCCTAATTTGCTTTTTCCATTCTTCATGAAAAACTAACATAGTTTTTCTGTTACAAAACCTCTCTAAGTTGGCTGTACCTGAACTTCACACTCCCTCAAACTTGTGGTTATGTTCTGCAGAGGTTGTATATGCACATCAGTGCCTCTAGTGTTTTAAAATATATTTTGTGGTTTTTCAAGACAGATGATAACATTTCACTAGTGGGAGAAAAATTGTATAGTTCAGATAGTCTACTTAAATATTATTATAATATCCTTTAATTCAGACATTCAAAACAGTCTATTCTTCTTCAACTGACTTGAAACCTACACTGAGAGTTCCTGGTTCTCTGCCAGTTCTATAGTCAGAGAGCAAACATTGGCAAATGGGAATATTGAACTGACTATAGGCGCTCACTTCCTGGATACGTTCCACAAAATTTATCTGGAAACTGGATGGCAGTTCAAGAATGATGTCATCTGTGTTTCATGTATCTTAGTCTACTGCACACAGAGGTTTTCATATTTCTGATGCCAACACTTCCAAATGTTCAGTCATGCCTCCAAAATGCAACCCAAACCACCAGATTAAAGTGAGTGTTCTTCAGAACTGAAATATTCGCACCTCAATAAGGAGCCAGGAGGAGATTTGGATTTGAACAGTGTATGAGGAAACTACATATTATGACAAATAATCACCAACAGTTTGGTAATTTCTCTCTGTCTTTTGGCATGCAAATTTGTGAATGGAACAAGAAATATTCAGTATAGAATTATCACTGGCTAGCTCTACCATTCCTGAGCAATCTCATAAATTATGCTTGATTGACATGTCACAACAACACCTCTGATAAGTAATTTTATTCAATCACAACCACGTATGTAGCACTCCAGGAATTTATATAGTCTATATTACTTTTTTTTGGAAATTAATCCCTTTGATAAATATAAGCACAATGCAAATGCCCAGTGCATTGCCTTCTATTATTAAATACTTTTGTCAAAGACTTAGACACCTTTATATGAAGTACTGTGGCAACTCACTTTTAGATGTCATGTATGACAGTGATTTATTAATTTTTTTTTGGTTCCCTGGTCTAATGCTCTTCAGAACATCTTTTAATTTAAGAACATACTAATCAACTATATAGTGACATATAAATCATACCAAAATCTGATCTATGTCAACATTTAATCTAATGTACAAGAGAAATAACTTATTTATATAAGAAGATAGTATGCTATATCTTGGAACGATTTTTTTTTTAAACCTGTTTTTCAAGGGTTTGTGTGTTTTGCATTTATTAAATTGATACAAATGTAGATGCTTAAAAATGATACTACTACCTAACCTAAATTCACCTACATGCACTTAGATTTTCATATTTGATTGAACTAGAGTTATTATAAGAGATAAAATAAGAATCTGTTGAAGAATATATTTTTTCAGATAAATCTGTTATGTGCCTGCTACTGTGTTCTGATTTCTCTAAAATTATTGCTGTCAAAAGAATTTCTGTGTTTCATACATGCAACTTTAAGCTACTTCTGGCTTGTTTTTATTCCTTAAGTTACACATTTGTGTTATTGTCATTGATGTTAAATATATGCAAAGGTAAACATAAAGAATACGTCCTTTAACTAGCAATAACAACATGCAAATAACATTAACTTTCTCTGATAGTAATGCTTATATGGTGTCAAAATGTTTGCAATTACAAGGTCTACTATTTCCTGATTTATATTTAAAATATTAAACTGTGGTAGAAGTGAGAAAGAGAGAGAAAAATGTAAAGACAAAATTAACCATGTTGTAAAGTATAAATAATATTCTCAATGTGGGATCAAGTGTAATGATTTTTTTCACCCATTCTTTTTCTATTTATGAAATGCATACAGACATCTCACATTTCTAAAATATTTGATAATTTTTAATATCTAAGATGATATTTCATTTTGTTAAAGGAATATAACTCTTTTTTAAAGGTCTTTGAATGATATTTCTCTGCCTTTTAACTAAATTCACTGTATTTTCCCTAATCTTTTTTCATCAGACAGCATTGAAATAAAATATCGAAGTATATCATGTTGTAGGGATAAAATATTATGTTACTAATTTATTAGAAACAGTGTACAGGATTTACTTGTTAGGAGAGCATTAGTAATAGAAAAGTACTTCCACACCAGATGTCAGAAGAGGCTAGGATCATGGTCAATCTCTTGGGGGAAAGTTAAATTGATATACACTTTCACTTTATAATTCTTAAGGTATTTGGATCTTGAGACCAGCAGAGGTTCATGCTACTCAGCACCATGGCTGAAAAGGGTACACAGGTCTTGTTTAAAGAATAGGAAGAATTTAAGGCCAAAAAATTTAAGGCTTATCCCTGGCTATAATTTTATTTCTAGAACTGACTCAAATCTTAACGTTAAGTCTAGATCATATGGAGGGAGAAGAATCTATGCCACAAAAGCACTGGAGGTGCTTGGAGAGGCCCTCTCATCCTTGTTTTCTAAAGCATCTATTTCTAAATAATCTCAATAAATAGGGGAACTTTCCTTTGCAAGATTGCTAAATATAAGCCCAAGAATCTTTTGTTTTTCAATCTCCAGTTTGATTTTTACATTGTGACTGGATCAGATGTCTCCCAGTGTATTCAGGAGGGGAAAGAAGTGAGTTTGTTGGTCCTCACTATCTTTTTCAAGTGGCTACGTGGGCTTCTCAGCGTTGTCATCAGCAACTAATGTATCAGAAGATCTTCCAGAAAAGGAATCCCCAATAAACATGAACCAGCTACAAACTTCAAGATGAAAGGGTATTGCACAAATACTCATGGACAGAGTGTTAGACAAGAAGAAGGGGAAAAAAAAAAAAAAGGAATAGGAAAAACCCCAAAGAAACAATAATTTGTTGTGATCTTCTGCACAGGATAACACTTACGGGGATTAGATATTAAACCAGGATGAGTAATTGTTCAAACGGCAACATGTATTTTGAATCAATGGATTGTGAGAAAAACCTTTCTTTCTTGCATTGTTACTTCTGCAGAATCAAATAATTCAGGAAACTTTTTATTGCTTAAATCTTCTGTAGCATACCTGGAAGTTTGCATATACTTGGTATGTTTACCAACTGTAAAACTGGAAAGATTTTCAGATTTTTATTCTGAATGAGCTACAATTATCAAAATGAGAAACATTTTAACTTATCGTGAATATATGTATTGCCTTTGAGAAGAAAGGTTATTCTGAGTTTTTTAAATCTCATTTGGTAACTTTTATATAATTTGTTAAACTTTTGCAGAAGATTTAGAAGCCTTGATGACATCTAGCAATGATTGCTTCTTAACAGGTGCAAATTCAGGCTGACAATTACTTTAACATTTAGTGAAATACCAGTTTCATCACAAAGTATAATACTGTTTAATTGATTACAGCTAAAATCATTATTTTATTAAAGCCAAAACTACATCAACTAGATGGCAGATAGTATTTAAAATATGTAGTAAAAAGAAAGAAAATGTGAAATTAAAATGTACTGTTCTCTCAATTTATTAAAACATAGTCTCTGTGGAGCATCTTCTGGTGCCTGTTTATAGCAGAAAATGGAACAGTATAGCTACAGATATTTCTTTAAATTATACCTTTTCTTCTAAGTAATTATGGTATAAATGTAGAACTTTCTAGGAAATTTCATTTGGGCTTTATTCAACAGTTCAAAAAGTAAAGGAAGGCTCAGAACTACAGTAATGTTGAAGACGTGAGGACTCGGTTTTAATACCATTCTGCAGCAATTTTATGTCTTTTGAAGTAATTAAGAACATTGCAAAACTGAAAGGCATGGCACAAACTGTGTAAGGTAATTAGGTAATTTAATTGGATTCCAGAACATGTGAACTGATGCTCATCAAGGTATCTTACTGTTAGGTAGGCAAGAATGTTCTGAGAAAATCATAAAGCAAGCAGGACTGCCTTCTCATAAAGTAATAACTCAAAGGCATGTAGAGTTTTGAAGCTGAGGCCCTGATTTACATGGAACTTTTAATCAATCTCATTTACTTCAAGTGGATTTAAGGATGTGCTGTTTTGTTAGTTCAATGTTATAGACACACTTTCCTTCCTAAATCAATTTGTCCTCAGGGTTCCTAGTGTCAGAAAAAAGAATAAATTTGGTTCACACAAGAATTTGAAGAGTCCTATGAGACACAGAATAGAGTGGTAAAGTACTAGAAATTAAACACCTAATACTAACAAATATAAAACTCAGCCTAAACCAGTTCATTTTTATTAGGAATAAAGCTTTCAAAGGAAATAATGACTAGACTATTTGATATATTATCAGATGTGATATATATAATATGATATAAACAATATCATATATGTAGATCAGATATATTATCAGATATCAAGTCTATTTCATAAAGTGGAATTTTTCATGTGTAAATTATGCATTATTTCACACCAGCTGAAAAAGACGATATAAAAACAAAGCAGTTATGGGTTTTTTTAACAACTCATACTTCAGTTAAAACAATAAGCTTAAAAACACTTCAGGGCTTTCAGGAATGCCAGACGTAGAGTCCACTTCTTTGCACTTATCTGGTCTGTAGTCTGCACACAACTAGCAAATAAATCCATCAAATTTAAAAAGTGAATGCTTGTCTTCGTATCTGCACAGTCATTGGTGAATATGTGTAATTTTGTGGAGACTCAAGAAAAACTGTGGTTATTCTAGTTTCACACAAATATATTTTCTTGTAATGATGGCTTACTATTTCAGAAAAGAATAATTTTATTTGGAATGACAAGTCTCAGTTCCATAATTTTTAACTTTCTCTTTTGTAAGAAAAGTGCATGTCATCTGATCATAGTTATCTGAAAGACTAAGCTAGTCAGTTTACATGGGATGAATCATATGTTTGAGATTTGTCTGTTCATCGCCTGTAAAGAGAACATGCTATTATACTGTATTAGAATACTGACCAACTTTTACCATTTGAAATTAGATTAAATTACTGCCACATAAAGGAACTACTAATACCTCAGTCTAATCTGGAGGTTAAGTGATAATTTATGTATCTAAAGTAAAAAAAAAAAGAAAGTATACATATACCATCTAATACAAAATGTATTAAAAAATGTCATTTTACTACCTGTACTACATTTTATTAGATGTTAGCAGTAACAGTTCCACAGGAAGTGTTCCTCAGAATGACTGACACAAGTGAAAACTGTACTGACATAAGGTTCTATAGTTCTAATTCCAAAATATGAAGAAGAAAGTACAGTGATAACTGTCATGTCGGAGGGAAGACAGGGACACTCAATATGAATGATCAACGAGCTTTGTTTATTAATTGTGCTTACCCAATATTTATACTCTAGTTAATTAACTGCTACGTAGTGCAAAGCTGAGCTCCTAATTGGTACATGTACAAAGGATCGGTCCCTCCTGCTTTTCCCATGCCTTTCTCACTGCAAAAGCAACCTGATATTGTATAATTGCAACAGTCAAAGATAGTGTGTCCTTGCCTCCCCAGCAGCTACACCAGCTGTGTGCAATGATTAACACATTCCTCCTCAGTCAGCTGCAAAACATCAAGGTGCTTTTTCTCATGAAACCATTTTCCCACAGATAACTAAACATTACTCATATGTTATAAAATATTTTGAGCAAGTGTTTTTCTGTTGCTGTTTTTTTTTTTTTTTTTTGTCAGGGTTAGGTTTGAATTTTTTTGTTTGTTTGTTTTTTGTTTTGTTGTTTTTGTTTTTTTTTTTATTGCTCAGAAACAATTAAATACCCTAGTGATGCTGGAAAGCTTTTTTTCTTTTTCCACACCATTATGGAGGTTAGTGTTGTTCTACATCCTGGTCATAGCATGATGTTTAAAGTCCACTTCAGAACATGGCATGTCACGTGACCGCTTCAGAAAATTTACATAGAAAAAATGCCATGACATACATGTTTGTAAGCAAAATACTGCAGTCTCTTCACTCAATGTCATGGTTTGACATGGAGACATTTCTGGCGATGGAGAAGGGGCTGTAAATATGATTACTGTAAGATGTTTCTCAAAACTCTCTCCAGCTGTGACTGGGGCTGAGCCAATAAGGTGCCTCCACAATCACTTTTTAAGAAGAAGGAGGGGTCTTCCTCTTCTTTTTTGTTTTCTCTTTCTTTCTTTTCCAGCTGGTGGTGGTGCAAGGAGTTGGAAGAGGAAGAGAAGCGGTCTTGTGGACCCCAAGGTCAGTGAGGGAAGAGAGGAGGAGGTGTACTAGAGCGACCAGCTCTCTGCATCCTGCGGATAGGAGTGCTGAAGCAGAGATTTGTTTGCACTGTGTAAAAGACCCTATGCCAGGGTCAGTGACTATGCCTAGAGGAGGCTGTGTCCCGTGGGAGGGATCCTGTATTTGCAGAAGCTTTAACTGCTGAGAAGAACCCAAAGCAGAGAAGTTTAAGTACTGCATCCTGGGGGAGGGACCCCGTATTGGAGCAGGGGAAGAATGCCAGGAGTCATCCTCATCTGAGAAGAGAGAAGTGGCAGAGCCTATCTGTGAGAGACTGACCACATCCCCCATTTCCTATGCACCCCTCCCTACTCCTCTCAAAGCTGTTGAAGGGAGAGGAGGTAGAGATATCTGGAGTAGTGAGCTGAGCCTGGGAAGAAAGGAGGGATGGAGGATGGAGATCTTAAAGTGATGGTTGTATTTTTCTCTTCATCCTGTTTTCTTTTTTGCTTTTTGTTCTGCTCTGTTTCTTGAAAGTAGTAGAAAAAGCTTTGCTTACTTTCCTCTCTAAGTCAACTACTGGAGTCTGTTTCGCTCGGAATCATAATTGGCAGTGAGCCCTCCTTGTCCTTATATCAATCCACAACGTCCTTGGTTATCTTTTTTTCCCCTCACATTTTGCTGGGACCTCTGCCATCCTAATGAAGGTGGGGGTGGATGGGGGACACTGAGCAACAGATTGTCATGGTGCTTCATTACTGGCTGGGCCATAACACTGTCACACAACAATCTATTATTGCCTGTTTCAGAGACTATGGTTGCTGTATTATACCTGCAATAAATTCCAGGATGTCAAATAAGTCAATTGCATTTCTCCAATGTTTGGACCTTTATACCACATACTTGTGCAATAGTAACATATATGTTTTTTCATATAAAGATACAGTACATTTGTTTCTTCAAGTATACATTTTAAAACTTCAAATGTTTAATAATTCTTGAACTTGACATATGAACCGACTTGGTGATACTGACTTTCAGATGATATTAAAAATGTAATGACTTAAAACCAGTTTAGACTAAATAGTCATGTGTGTATCTATTCTTTAAATTCTTATTTAGCTCATCTTTCAGAGACAACCTTATGCTTCTGTCCTTTTAATTGCTATGATGGGTCTTGTGTTTCCTCAGCATCCTTGGTCATCCATTTACTCATCATAGAAGGTTTGACTTTTTTTTTTTTTTCTTTTTGAGGGAGAGTAGCACAGGAAGTGGAGTTGTAGAAGAGTTTCCTATTTCTGGCTCTTCTCTTTCTTGGGCAATTATCTTCATCAGCTCATGATAATACTGTGAGTAAAAGCTGGCATATTGACAGCAGAAGCAAGCAAGCAAGTAGATGGCCTGGAAACTTAAAATGAGTTAAAATCAGTTAACAGCTGATTCTTGGCAAGAGGAAGACATTTGTTGATTTTCCTACTCACCAGTTGCTGGAGAGTCAAAGTGGAAGTCAAAGTCTTAGCTTGTCATATGCTGATATAAGACAAGTTGCATTATTGGTAATCAGTTATTTTTCACGTGTTAATAGATTGCTATATATTGATGAACAGAAATTATACCTATTGGTAAGGGATTATAAAGTTACGGAATTATAGAATGGTAGGGATTGGAAGAGACCTTTACATCATCTAATCCAATCCCCCTGCAGAAGCAGGTCCATCTAGATCAGGTTGCATAGGACACATCCAGTTGGGCAGCTTGTGCCAGCCGCTGCCCTTATATCCCGAGCATGATGTTACATGGGATTGAATAGCCTGGCCATGCCCCCCAGTGGCAGCTGGGGAGAGTTAATTCTATTCTGGCCAAACCCAGGACACTCGCCCTCACAGTAAAATAGTTTTTCTTTATGTTTAACTGGAACTTTATATGTTGCAGCTTCATTCCATTATCCTTTGTCATGTCATTAGATACAATAGAAAAATGGGATGTCCCAACCTCCTGACACCCACCATTTAGATATTTGTAAATATTAATGAGATCCCACCCTCAGTGTCCTCTTATCTAGACTAAACACCCCCAGTTGCTGCAGTCTTTCCTCATAAGGAAGATGCTCCAGTCCCCTGACAATCTTGATAGCCCCGCACTGGACTCTCTCCAGAAGTTCCCTGTGTCCCTCTTGAGCTGAGGAGCCCAGAACTTGGACACAGGACTCCAGATGAGGTCTCACCAAGGCAGAGTAGAGGGGAAGAAGAACCTCCCTTGACCTGTTGGCCACATTCTTCTTGATGCATCCCAGGATGCCATTGGCCTTCTTGGCCATAAGCGCACATTTCTGGCTCATGTTTAGTTTATTGTCAACCAGGACTCTCAGCCTGTACTGGTGCATGGGGTTGCTCCTCCAGATGCAGGACTCTGCACCTGTCCTTGTTGAACCTTATGATGCTCTTCTTTCCCCAACTCTTAAGCCAGTTAAGATCTCACTGAATGGCAGCACAGCCTTCTGGGGAACCAGCCGGTCCTCTCNCCTCACCTAGCCAGCCAGTTATGTCCTCATAGAAGGCTATCAGGTTGGTCAAACAGGATTTCCCCTTGATGAAACCATGTTGACTCCTCCTGATAACCATCTTTTCCTTCGTATGTTCAGTGATAACATTCAGGATGAGTTGTTCCATCACTTTTCCAGGGATGGAGGTGAGGCTGACTGGCCTGTAGTTTCCTGGGTCATCCTTCCTGCTGTTTTTGAAGACTGGAGTGACATTGGCCTTTCTCCAATCCTCAGGCACCTTGCCTGTTCAAAAATGATGGAGAGAGGCTTAGCAATCACATCAGCCAGCTCCCTCAGCACACTAGGATGCTTTTTTTTTTTCCCCCCCATCTCCTGAGGGCTATTCCTGCTTACTCACTCAATAATTTACTTTTCCTTTAGATTAAATTTAGAAAGCTTAATCAGCATAGTGACTGTTTTTCCAACACAGAAAGATTTCCAAATTTAATTTGAAACTCTCAAGAAACAACACAAGGTAATGAAATCATATCATAGTTTCACTGATTTGGACAGAGAACTTTCTCAAGAATAAAATTTTTTCTTCATAATTTGCTATATAAACTTGATCACATTCTGGATTTCTTTTCTTCATTTCATTTTGAAGATAATGTATTTGAAATTGTATTTTAAATCCTTCCTTTAGTTTAATACACAATTTACAGTGTTCATAGCTGCTGCCTTCTCCTTTCTGTTGCACATATTGTCTCTGTTGTTGCATTAGACTTTTTTCATATTGCTACTTTGTACTTTTTTTTTTAAATAATAGATAATGGCTGACATTATCCCTGAAAGAAATGTAGTAAAAATAATAGTAGCAATATAACAATAGTGATTAGGTCTAATTTATCCAAAACTTTCAAGATAGATAATCAAAACATACAAATAAAATTTAAATTCTTTGTAAATTTGGGACAATTAAATCACAAAGATAATATTGCTTCCCTAATGATAAGTGCAGGTTTATCAGCAATAATGTATTCTTTTTGTCATCAAGAAACAAAGGGACTATGTTGTTTGAAGAAATTATTCTGATAATTTCCAGTTAATAATGACTAACACGCAATTTCCTTTAAATGAAGAATTAAAGTTCATTTATATTGTGTACAGATATTTCTCTCAGTTTACTGGTTAAGGTAAATGTGAATGTAAAATTAATATTAACATTGTTCAAAAAAGATAAAATAAACAATACTTGCCTACAGAGGGCTCCCTTGCTTTAGAAGGGATTAGTTTCCCCACCTTCCTTCCATTTCCATCTTAAATGACATCTCAGGACAGTAAATTTCTGCAGTTGCTTTGTCCAGCTGTTATGGTTTGACATGACAGCCTTTTCTGGTAAGGGAGAAGAGGCTGTAAAGATGATGCCTGTAAGTTGTTTGCAACTCTCCCCAGCTCTGAGCCAGACCCACTTCTGGGGCTGAGACAATTAGACACCTCCACAATCAATTTTAAGAAGAAGCCGGAAGAGGAGGTTTCTTCCTCCATCTTCTTCCTGATTCTTCCTTCCTCNCCCAATATCCACAGCTGTAACTGTGGGAACGAACCCACGACAAAGCAGCTCATCAAACCTGTGCCCAGAAGAGGCCTTGTCCTGAAAGAGGGACCCTGTAACTGCAGAAACTGCAACCGTGGTGAAGAATCCACACCAGAGATATTCACCAAGGACTCTGTCCTGAGAGAGGGACCCCACATCGGCAGAAGCCGCAGCTGCTGGGAACAACCCACACCAGAGAAGTTCGTTAAGGACTGTGTTCCGGGGGAGGAACCCGGTGTTGGAGCAGGGGAAAAATACCAGGAATCGTCCTCATCTAAGAAGACAGAAGCAGCAGAGCCCATCTGTGAGAGACTGACCACATCCCCCATTCCTTGCCTCCCTGAGCTGTTGTTGGGGGGAGGAGGTAGAGATATCGGGAGCAGTGAGCTGGGCCTGGGAAGAAAGGAGGGATGAGAGGGAGATATTAAAGTGCTGGCTGTAATTTTCTCATCATCCCTACTCCCTTTTTTTGCTTTTATTCCATTCTGTTTCTTGTAGAATAAACTTTCCTACTTTCCTCTCTAAGTCAAGTACTGGAGTTTGTTTTGCCCGGATCTGTAATTAGCAGTGAGCCCTCCCTGCCCTTGTCTTAATCCACAACAACCTTGCTTATCTTTTTACTGCCATTTTGCTGGGGCCTCTGCCATCCTAACGAGGGTGGGGGTGAATGGGGGCACCAAGCGAGAGACTGTCATGGTGTTGCTGTGCTAGCTGGGCCAAACCACGACACCAGCTTTGATTCTTTACATATTGATCTTTTGCCTTTGTGACTATGATGGTGCTTGTTAAGTTCCTAACATGCTTCCCACCTCTGCTCCAGAGCTTTGTCCTACCTCCTGCCTTCTGAATAGGGGAATTATGTGGGATTTCTTGGGGACTAGTTCTTTGGCTTTTCCCGTGTGGTAACTAAAACATTCCTGTGTTTTCATTGGCTAGATTTTATACTATGACATCATGAGTTACGACTGTTTCATATATCTACACAGATGTGATTGTCTTAGCTGCAGGAAACAGATTATTTCTCAAAATATATGTGTATTCTACTGTTATGTCCAATTTTCCTCAACATTACTGGGAAATCATTGGTAAAATGACCGACAGGGCACTAGCTGAGGTACTCCAGGAGTTAGGATGAGACTGTTTTATGAAATCTGAGACAATTTTCCATCTAAGAACAGTTTTGAATACAGTCAGTCCTCTGGGTGATCTAAACCCTGCCCATCCCCTTGTGCATAAGGACATGTCTGAGAAATCAGAAGCTCTCATAAATATTAATTTGAGCTAGTAATTAAGGTCAAGTCATAAAGTTCTTAATCTGAGAAAATTTTTAACTTCAGTGGGAATTTTGCCTGAAGTAGAACAGGTGGGCTTCATATAACTAAGCAATTGGCAATATATTTTGTGGTTGACTATATTACGTGAAATTTATCGTTTTCATTAGAATTAACTCCCACTGAGAGTGCTGTGTTTTCATAGGCCACTATGCTACTATATAGAAGAAAAATTAAAACAGCATGCTCATTTAGGCTTGATAATTACATTCAAGATATGCAGTTGATGGAATAAGGAAGGAAAACACATTAGTTCTTGTTGGAGACTGCTAGGCAACTAGGTATATTCTTGGCAATAAAATTTACACACAAGATTTTATATTGCTGCATTTAAGGACTGAAAGCAATAGAAGGAAGAAAAAAAGGAAGGAAGAAGGGGAAAATAAAAGGGGAGAAGGAAAGACAATTACATTTTCCCAAATGATCACTAAAATACAACATGGAATCACCAGGCAGAACAGTGGAAAGAATGGGGTCATCAGGGTGCTAGTAAATTAGCCAATACCATCCTACCCACACCATGAGACCTCATAAAGATTTTATTTTGCTATTTTGCATGACATTAACTAAAGATCATTTAGCAGAGTGACTCAGTGGAAAGCAAACTTCACAGAAGCTTCTTGGGAAGCCTGAGACAGAAAGGGCACCAATTGCTTTGATTTTCCTTTTTTTCACATGGCTGAATGCAAGTCTGTCTGAGAAAACAGAATGTGAATGAAGTGGTTTTTAGGCTGCCAGCCATGAAGGCCTGAAGGTCTGACCTCTTGGTCTTGACATAGCAGGTGACTGACATAAAGAAACAGTGGTACATTAAACACTAATATTAAGAAGGTATTGCCAGGCACCCCAGCCTTGTCTATAGACACAGTGTTACAAAAATGTTACATCTACATTTCAAATGTCCATTGTACAGTTCAAACATATCTGGAAAGGCTCCAGATGATAACAGCCAGCATTATTTCAGTTAACACGATGGTGTGTGTCAAGTCATGATTTACAAACTTTCTGTGTGTCAACAGATAATAATGAGGTACTGTCTTAGCTTGTTCTGTTTGAAAGAAAAAAGATTCCCCAAGCTACAAAACTGTCTGCAACAAAAACAACTTATGCCAAAGACACTTAAGTATGTGTACAACAAAAACTGTGAGTTGTCCCATCTATTTGCATGTTTCTGTCTTCCCTTTTGTGAGGTGACTTTTATTGTGCTACTAAAAAGTGACATTTTTGTTTTGACAAATCATGATTTTCATGATATTGTACATTTAAAAATACTAACCCTAAACTGCATTTAGGGCAAAAGTTTAAATTTATAAAGGTTCTCTGAGTTCATAAATTTAGAGATTTAGGATTTAGTGGCAAAAAATAGTTTCTGGAAAACAAAACCCAAATAAATCCTAAATAAAAAACCAGAAGCAATTTACAAATATATATCACAGTGAAAACAAAAATGCTTTAAGCCTTTTGATTTACTACTATAGTAAAATATAGTGCAGGTCCTCAGAATCACAGAATCTCAAGGTCTGGAAAGGACCATGAAAGATCATCTAGTCCAGCCCCCTGCAAGAGCAGGATCACACAGTAGGTCACACAGGAACTTGTCCAGCTGGGTTTTGAATGTCCCCAGAGAAGGAGACTGAACAACCCATCTGGGCAGCCCATCACCCTCACAGTGAAATTATTCTTCCTTGTATTTCTTTGGAACCTCTTATATTCCAGCCTGTTCCTGTTGCCATTTGTCCAATCATTGGACATCACTGAGAACAGTCTGCTTTTATGCTCCTGACACCTGCCCTTTATGTATTTGGAAACATTAATGAGGTTACCCCTCAATCTCCTCTTCTCCAAGCTAAAGAGCCTCAGCTTTCTCAATCTTTCATCATAAGGGAGATGCTCCACTCCCTTCATCATCTTGGTGGCCCTGTGCTGAACTCTCTCCTTGAACTTAGGGGCCCAGAACTGGATACAAATATCAAAATCAGGCGAAAAATATTTCAATTCCGGGCAGGTTCAAATAAAATTTTTTTAGGTAAAATGAGTCACAAAAAAGATTCCTGAATTCAGTTTCTTATACTAATGTGACAGAGTTTTGTCAGCTATAGGTCATGATTCTCCTGAATGAATGAGTCTCTTTCTGAAAGTTATTGGTAGAAATTTTCCAAACAGATTAGAACATTTCTCTGAATCAACACTAGATTTTTTTTTTTAAAAGCTAGATTCAGAAAACAATGTGCAGTATTATAATAGTTAAAAATCACTCACATTTAAATAAACTTTCTGTAATAGTATTTGAAATATTTAAATTTTGTTTACTTTCATGCATAATAAATTTCTGGCAACTTGTCAGAAATAGATTGCTTTTCTAGCAGAAGACTACCAAGTGATAAAATTACAGCTAAGATATCTGAATACATGCTAATATTATCATTCCCATTAAAAAAAAAAAACAAAAAAACCCCCCACAAAACTGACAAAAAAAGTATTTCCTGTATAATCTTTGTTTTTTTGTGCCTTTAGTCAGTACCAACATGATCCTGAGAACATCTTAAACTTTCAGGGCTTCCGCTGGGTCTGGTCTTAATCAAAGGCATCATTTCAAAATCATAGTAAGCAGTAAAGAAACATTCATATCAGTATCTTTTCAAGAAAAGGAGAAAAATTAGGGGGAACTCAAATTCTACCCTAATATGTTTCCAAATTATGTCATCATATTCTATCTCAGTGTGAAATTTATGTGAAGAAACTTCTATCTATAATGAGTTTTACATGGTACAGTTTTTAGAGCTCTATCATGACTTATCAATGAGACTACTTTCTCTCAAAATCAGGCTTTTCCCTGTGACTGAAAACATAGAGCTTGCACCATAACTGAACTGAGAACTCCGACAAAGAAGAGCTGTTCCATTTTAACTATTACATAATGATGGAAGCCTAGCTCAAGCTATTTGACTATTTGGCTTGACTTTGAAATGCCACCCCTTCAGTTCTGAAAGTGTCGAGGTATATGTGAGGGGATCAAAATGTCTGATGATCTCATTAGCCTTAAAGAGTATATTTGAAAGGACATAGAAGAGTAACATTTCAAAGGAAAGACTGATTTTTTTCTTCTTTTCTAAAACAATAATATGTAAAATCATGCAGGAAGTATTCAGGCTTATCTTTTAAAGTGTATTTTGTTGGATTTTGTTTCTGTATGAATCATGTGTATTCATCTATCGGCAAGAGAGATATTGTGTTATAATTTTGGCCAATAATAAAAAATACTCTGGATAAACAAGGTGAAGTCTTTTGGCAAGCTGCCAGTCTCAACTCCCAGTACTGCACATTTTCCATATTTTTTTCTGTTGTTTATTCAATCACCATAGCTACTTGCATTAAACATTTCACACCTGCTAGGGACAAAGAGCCAACTTTTTAATTTTTGGCATCTGTATCTTAAGGAAAAGCCTAGGCAAAAATCTGCTGTTGACCCTAATCTCTAGATTGTTTACATCAAGAGACCACATGTTAATGCCACTAGATAAATCCTGGTTTAGAATTTTTGGTTTCTTGATACAGCAGACCACAAGTTTAAGATACTAAATGTTATATATGTGTTTATATGTGTGTGTGTGTACACATGTAAAAGCAAATAATTTCATAGTATGTCAAGACATTTTGCTTTTTGATGCTGCTAATATTGAGAAACTTGCTGCAGAAGCCAAAACATCTCACTTCAGATGTTCAGGGCAATAACATATGAATTATGATGACTGACACTGTTATATAAGATAAACATTGTATCTATTGAACTGTGATTTTCATTCTGTTCTGTCACACATTATTTTTCTACCTATTGTTGCTTTTTTTTTTTTTTTTTTAAATTTATTTTCATAAAATTTTGGAACATATCAACCAGAAAAGATAAATTCAATTTCAGGCAAGTTTGCAAAACAAAGCCAACAAACTCTTGAAAAATCTCTTCAATAACTTCAGAACTGAAAAATCCAAAGTTGAACATTTTGAAGGTCTGGGAGTTGTATTTTCTTCTTGTTGCTCTACAAGGTTGCTCTGTTTTTTTTTTTTTTCTGTTTGTTTGTTAGGTTTAGATTAAAGGAAAAGTTTTACCAAACTTCCTCCTAGACCAAGATTTTAGATTAGAGTACCATAGAGAATATGAAACACTAAAACTATTTGCTAGAAATAGTTCTTAGTTTTAAGGCATCTGTTTAACTAAATGTATAACAGAATGAGGTAAAAAATGGTCAAAAATATTTGATTCCCTTCAGACTAGATTTCACAAAGCTGGGTCTGGTATATTTACTATGTCTGACCACTTGGATGACCTTCTCCAAACTGTCTAGGGAATGTTTTCAAACTGTCTGTAAAATACATAGCATAGGGAAAGACAGAAAGGAGAACCTCTAGGGGCTCAATCAAACCTGCTAACTGTAACTAATGTTTTTGCTGAAGTGAAAAGATTTTCTTACTGCAAATAAGATAGATTCTCTTGTTAGATATGGGAAGTGTAAACTCTGGGAAGGGCAACACACTAGCACTTAATAAAGTTACTCTCTGTGAGAGTACTTTCTAGCTAATACTTGGGAGTCTTCGGTTGTTCAGTAGGGTACCTCTGAACCCTTCATTGGAAAAATAGCTCTGCAAAAGTGTGAAAGGTGTAAACAGTATGTTAATGGGCAATGCATTAATCTAAATATACCACCAAAATCACGCTCATTGCTAAATCTTATTAAAGTAAAAATGACTAGAAACTGACTGGAAAACATGTCTAATGCAATGGCTTTGAAAACTTGTTGTAGTGCCTAGTGGTATAGCTCTGGATATCAGTTGTTCTAGTGGTATAGCTCTGGATATTGGTTGTTCTTGATATGCTTTACCTGTCAGAAGAGAGTAATTCTGATATGTGAACAGTGAAAGTTGTGGTAGGTAGAGAAAGTCATATTAGATCTTACATTAGAAGAAATGTAGTAAAACTCATAGTTAGGAGAAGATCCACATCCTTATCTATTTCCACCAGTGTATAATACACCTAACAGATTCTACTGCTGTAAGATGGTAACGTTACCTACCTTGGTAACGTTACAGTTGTTCCCTGGAGGAACAAAATATAGGTTCCATCAATGTATAGCTTATTTCTTTTATTCTATTATTTCCATCTACTTTTGTCTATTTGATAGCTTCTGCTTCTCTGAATTATTTCAGATCAGTGTTTCTTTACAAAAAAAAAAATGTATCACGAGGGGAAGTTTTCTCCTGTCTAAGAGGCTAAACCAGTTCAATGCAGACATGAGAGATGTAAATGTAAATGTACTTGTAAACGTGTTTTATTTCTTGCTTTTGTCTTAGGCACCAACATTTAACATAAGAAGATAAATTGCCTAACTTTTTGTGACAATGTAGTCTATTCGGTAAAGACCAAGAAATGAAAATAATGCAAATGGCATTATTCGTTTTTCTTTTTATCCTTTTTTTTCCTTGGTCAAACAGTCTGATGATTCTTTTTCTCAATTTCTTTTGGTTACTGTTGGGCAGACAGCTGGCCTATCTTGGCAAAAATCCCAGGAAGAAAGATGTTAATCGCTACACTTACTAGTGGATGCTCAGAGAAAGAGATTTAAATTGATGGCTATACAGAAAGGAACGGATAAAAAATGACTTTTAAAGAGTTTGAAAGAAGAGAAGAAAATAAAACTTACTTGTTTTCAGTGTTATGTACTTGAAAACAAGAATACTGATCTGAAAAGTCAGAGCCAACAACTGTTGTTTTGAGACAATTAGTATACTTTTTCTGTATTTTGCATTAATGGGTGGAAACACTTCTCATATATTGTATTTGGCTTATTTCACCTGATATCAGGTCACATTGATTACAGTAAATAATCAACACTTTATTTTTCCATGCAAAATTTAACACACACCAGACTTTTGTGTGAGAGTTCTGTGATCTTTGCAGAAAGTAACGTTATAAGTAGTATGAGCTGAGGAAATATTATCATGATTTCAACAAATATATAGAGCCTCACCACTGGGTTTTGTATTTCAGATCATGCCTCTAAAAATGAATTATTGCCCCCATCCTCCCTTTTTATGTTTCTTCTTTCACATAGAAAAAGGGAATCTAGAAATCCTAGCTTGTTTTTTGTCTTTGCCTTGTTTTGGTTTGTTTTGTTTGCAAAACCATTTACTTGGATGATCAGATTAACTTTACACTTAAAAGGATGTAAATTTTATAAACTAATGAGTTTTACGTGTGTCTCATAAAACTTCCTTCCCCAGCATTTAAATACACACCCTGATTGAAAGCCTTCCTATGCAATTAGCTTCCTTGACTGCACTGATGCACTTTATTATCTGTTTATTTTTCATCTTTTTACTAAGGAACAAATTTTTCCCTTGGATGCACAAATATGGCTTCCATTAGGGTAATTAAAGTTGCATGTATGCATCCAAGGGTCAAATCTTTTCTTAAAAGTGAGATTTATCTTCAAATTAGCTACTCTAACAAGCCTTGGCTTGGTCTTTAACTACATGAATCAATTTTATTAAGAAAAGATGAACTGCACTGGAATTCTTTTTAAATCCTAGTTATTAAATGTGCAGAGATGAGATTTAGAAACCAGCAGAAGTCTAACTCTATACACATCTTCTCTGGTGTAAATCTGGATCATTTCCAGTGATTCTTTCTGACACTTTGACTCCAATGACACATAGGTTGACAGTCTTAGAAAACAACTGAGCTTTTTTTGTGACTTTGCAACACCTCTTTGAAGTTAATAGGAACCCATGTTCATAAACTTCTCTTTGTAAGATTAGAGCTTAAATAACCAATAAATATGGCTCAATGCCATGGACAGTATGAAAAATATGAGATTTCAAATTCTTTTCTACACATTTCAGTTTCCTTTATATTTCTTGGAGAAGACTTAGAATTCTTAATTTCTGACATATGAAGTGTGACAACTTGGCAGCGTTGAGTACATACATGAATATATTTAAGTAAATGTAATACATTTATATATTTATATATTTATAATAGTTGATTCTGGTTATTGGACTATGAAACATCACAGAGTTACAAAACTTCTAGTTACAACATCTAGTTACAACAAGTAGTAATAACTACTTGAAGAGCAGAGTATATTTTCAAAACTATGTGCAAGATCTGCTGTCATCAATAATGCCCATAACAGTTAATGTTAGGCTTACTATGATAAAATAACAAGGACCTCCAAATTGTCACAGTAACCAGATGGTTCACGTTTAGAAAATCCTTTAATAAGCATTACTGTGTCTTTTAAGTGAAGATCTTTCTTAAAGACTTTTCCACTTCTGTAGATAGTTCAAACTATTTTTTACCCTTTCTTGGAATAGTAATAAATTATTTTGTACAAGCAGACACAAATTACAAGGAATTTAGGAGTGGATCACTTTTTATAGATATCTTAGAAAGTTAAGTAGTTGTCTTCCATTTCTCTCCATCAGTACAGAAGTTACTTCTAGCTTGTTCAAAACCGGTTGTACTCTCTTTTTTTTTTTTTCTCCGTAAAAATATCAGCCAAATTTTAAATATAAGTTTACTTCATTTCCCAATGATTTTGTGGGTTACATATTTGACCTATAGTGATCTCCAGAGTCAGTGGTCAGGACTCAAGATTACTTTCTTCCAGATTCTCAACAAAAACAGACAAATTCAGCCTTCATCTACCTTGGATGCTAGACATGCAAATAGGAACACTTGAAGTATTAATTACAGAATCAGTTTTACTGACGAGCAAAGTGAAAGACTGATTCTTCTTATAAATTTAAAATATTATTAGAAACTTGCCATTTTTTTAAAGATGAACCATAAATGAAATTCATGTACACATCAATAAAGGATACGTATCTTGTGTTCTATATTAGACATATATAACGGAGGTTTTATTCTTTTTCTTCACATACATATAAGCTTTATCAAAATAATTTGAAAACTTTATCCTAATAGCCCAATTTTTAATAACAGTTTCATTGGATTTAATCATGTTTGTGTACTTGCTTCTGGGATTGAATGAAGTATACACATAATATTCTTGGGCTCATAATATTTTTTGGAAGTGGATTGGAGGGTAAATACCTCAAGACTAAGAGAGATAAATGAAAGGAAGAATTAACATAGAAGAGTCCACTGAAGTGTCTCTTGAGGCTTCTTATACTCTCTTCATATGTTAAGCCAGTACCTACTTTGTTATTCACAGAGACTCAAGTCATTGCACAGCAGTTTGTCTCAGAATTTCTGAGCTGTACTGAGGCAGGAATAAACAATAACTGTGTCAGTGGTGAGATGGGGCAAAGTACTCCATCCAGCTGCTAGAGAGGAACAATAAAATTGCAGTTTGAATACCACATAGTCTTTAAGGTCATTTGTGGATCATTTTCATAATTGCTCTGAAACCTATGAGAGTTCAATTTCAATGGTCAGTTTTAGTAAAAATGTAAGAGCTCATGTCACGGTGAACTTTAGTCCAAATACACTACTCCTGCCTCCTCCGCTTGCTTTACAGAATCAAGTCTCAGTCTCTCATTGCCTGTTTATGGCCTCTCTCATCCCATTCTTCTGTTCTATCTACAAACCCCTGACAACTGTCTTTTAAAACATCTTTCTCATCTCCCTTATCTTCTCCTTCCATGTGAATACATATTGTCTTCAACTCCCCTTTTCATTTACCAAGATTTTAAGAATTCATCCACAGTAATTAAACTGCCATTAAAAAGAATGTAAAGGTCAAAACACACAGGAAAGACATCTCTATGGAGTACACACTAGCATATTGAACTTCATTACCCTACTGAAAAATAAAGTGTTATCTTCTTTAATTAACAAAGAAGGATTAGCATTTAGCACAACTGGGAAAAAAGGAAAAGACTGCAATAATTTCATGATGGCTAAAAACCAATGTCCAGGATGAATGAAAAGTAGTTAGTTTTATAAATAGTCTCATAGCATGAAAATAATATGTGGCAACTCTCCAACTGCAAAGGACAGCCTCACTGAAAAGACTCAATAGGAAACTTCTTAGATAAGGAAGAAGCAAGTCCAAACCGTAAAGAAGAGTGTTGAGGAATTTACATGACATAAGACTGTTTAACTAGGCTTAAAGGCTTGGAGCAGGGAGTGTAACTAGCTTTAACCTTACATCCAACAGTAGTTCACTTACCGTGAATATTCTCCCTGTCCATATTTCCAAAGCGAAATGATATATTTACTTCACAATCCCAATGAATTTCCTTCACTTTCCTTTCTCCCCTCCATCCTGCATAAATCACACCATCTTTTGGTGACAAGGGCCTTTCATCATACTGCCTACTAGCATTTGTTCTTCCACGTTGTCTGCTTAATAAACATTGTAGAAAATTTTGTATCACCGGGCAAAACATACTGATTCTACTAGTCATGAATATCCTTATTTTGTTTAAAGGATAAGATTGTCAATATTTCTAAGAATTTTTGTTCTATGATATCAAGATAACTCAGCAAGCTGACTATCTGCCATACAGGACAGACATGCAAGAACAAGCACAGGAATATTGGCTTGTGAAAAATTCCACTAGTGTTCTGCCATAAGCAGTGATCCAAGCAGAGTCCCTAGAAGACTAATGCCCTAGAGTGGCATTAGGAAGCCAAGTGGGTTACCTTGGGACATCTTAAAATCATTGAATGACTGCATATAGAAAACTGATCTCAGAGGTGTTTGATGTTATTTAATATGTTCACAGACTTTATGAAACCTCACCAGAGGATTAGACCTGACAGAAGACTCACAGGAGATCAGCAGTGGTGCAGCAGCAGAAGGAAAGGTGATATTTAGGGCACCTTAAACCTATAGGAATTTTCTTTCATTGGTGGAGTCATTCTATCAGTTGCACTAACTAAATCTGTATCTAAGTAAGTTAACTATGTGAGAAAGTCAGGTACTTACCTCACAAAGAGGTGTTCATATATAAACAAATATTTTAAGATGTTTTAATCTGAATGTGAATGCCATGGTACATGGTAATCACAGGCTTGGAAGAATAGAAATAGAACTGCTACTTTCACCTCCTGCTTTTCCTTTGTGAGATTTTTCTTTTTGCAGAAAGTTTTGAAAATTTCATTAGACACATTCATTGGGCAGTGACTAGTAGCATCGCTGAAACGAGACAGACTCTAGCTGTCAAGTAGCATGTACATAAGGTGTTTCAGCTGAGACAGAAAATGTCGAGGTTAATGTGTGTGTATGTTAGAAAGGATTTACTTTACTTACTTCCATCTTTCTGTCTTCATACTAAATTAATAATCACATGCTGTTTTCTATTATTCACAAATGTTATTGCTTAAGGATGTCAGAGATTTTCAAATGTTGCTATAATAATACAAACAGAAATTGCATTTGCCCTCTCGGAGATACATTTTAGGAAATGAAATCTAAGGTATCTTGCTTCTGCAGCTATGTAATTCTAACCTTAAATTCCCAGTGCTGATGCTCACAGAATTTTTTTTTTGGCAAATATGTGAATCATTTGTCTCAGAACTCATTTTTATTTAATTGTGACCTGTAGTTTTTATTCCATAAAGTCATGTAGTCAAAGACATTTATTCTACTTTCTCTTCTGAATTCTCTTGCTGGTACTTTAATAATTTTTAGCCTCACCATGATGTAATTCAGGGGTATATTTTATTGGACAGGGACTTGAAAAGTAGGTTCCTGCATTAATTCACCTTTTAGAGAAAAATGAGACATTAGTTATTTACTAAGAAAAAAAACTTTTGTAGAGAAAAACTGGTACTATATAACCATATGCACGATACATAAGAAAGTGATTTAAAAAAAAAAAAAAAAGGAAAAAAAGCAAGAAGAATTATTCAAAATGTTCCAAAAAGTTCAGTCCTGGATAGGAATGTCATTGGAGATAAATTGTTGCTCAGGAGTTTGAGGATTTCTATATAATAAAAAATTTTTAAAAAAATAGAATTTTATTGTTAACTACAGAGTTTTTGAAATGATACAAGTATGATTGCAACAAGTCTAATATAGATAATACCTCCAGACAAGTTTCAAAAGAACAACATTGTTGCCTTCAGCAGTGCTGAAGAAATGCATAATGAAATCAGACACAGACATTAGTAGGTGAATGCAAGTTACAGCCCCAAACTGGTATACTGTAACAATCTTGTTTAATACTTTTCCTACACTAACATTTTGTCCTACTCTTTTTTACTTAAGGCAGAATAATTTGAATTAACCCAAATAATTGGCATAAGGTTTGTCCAAATGCTCACTTGGTTGCATTGCAACCTACTTATTAAATTGATCTAAAAAATAATCTCCTGGAACATTCTTGCAGTCTCTTTGCCAGTATTATTTCTCCAGTTTTAATTCATATTCTCACTCATCTTGACAGTATCCTAGTTTAAAAGAAGACAAAAAAATAACCCAGAAGAAATATTGATAAACCCATTGTAATAACCTGATACCAATTGTTTCTATTGTTGCTCAGAATATTATGAGTTTTTTTCCTAAGATGACACTCTTCTATCTAGTTTCACACCTCTATAACACTTTGGGCCAAAAGAATCACAGAATGGTAAGGATTGGAAGGGACCTCTAAGAAATCATGTAGTCCGACCTGCCTGCTAAAGCAGGTTCATCTAGATCAGGTCATCCAGGAACACATCCAGGAGAGATTTGAAAACTTCTAGAGAAGGAGAGTCCACAACCTCTATGGGCAGTCTGTTCCTAGACAACGTCACACTAACAATAAAGAGATTTCTCCTCATATTCAAGTGGAACTTCTTGTGTTCCAGCTTGTGCCTGTTACCAGTTGTCCTGTCACTGCGCACCACAGAAAAAGGATACATTGCATCCTTCTGACATCTGTCCTTTAGGTATTTATAAGCACTGATAAGTTCCTTCCTCAGTGTTCTCTTCTCCAGGCTAAACAACCCCAAGTCCCTCAACCTTTTCCAATGGATGTTCCAATTCCCTGATCATCTTGATAGCCTGATAAAAGAACTCTTTCCAGGTAAAATGAAAAGGTATCATGCCAGGAAAGTCATTATTTTTTACTTTTAGCTCTTCATCTTTCCTACATTTGGTATCTCACAACCTTGCAAAAGGAAACGAGCATCAGTGCTAACTGGGGAAAAAAAAATCACAGGTGATTGTATGAGAGTTTCTAGTACTTATACAGTTCTTTATTACACTGTAATCTATTTCAAATTATTCTAATGTTAAATAAACAATTTAATTGAAATGATTTATAAAGGTGAAGGAGCCACAAATTCTAATATATATTTCAAAAGCATGCCATATGTGTCATTTAATAACACGGACCAATTTATAAATCAGAGAATCACAGAATCTTAGGGGTTGGAAGGAATAACTGCAGAGTTTCAGAAACAGAAGTAGAAAAATACTTGTACTTTTTTTTTCTGGTGGTTAAAGCAAACACTCTATGTCAGAGTAATATTTGGATAATAGATGTTTATTTTTAAATAAGTCTCTACCTGGGATGACCTCGTAGCTCCATTAATTCAAAACTCATTTGCGTTAGAGGGAACAGAATTTTATGTCAGAACTCTTCAAGTAGTTACATAAAAAATTAACCTTGAATGATTTAACATGAGCTATACCTGCAACACAAAATGACAGTAATAATTTAAGACTGAATTCAAATCACCTGCTGAGCAATGTAAGGCCGACTTAAGCATTCCCCTATACTTTCTAAGGTCAAGACACTTATAACTAATTTATCTTGTGTTCTGTCAACTCAGCCATATCTTCTGTATATTTAATGAAGAGATGCAGTTGCATTTCCAAGGTTCAGTGCATCTATCAGTCATAATAGATTGTTGGAGTGCAATCTTTAATCTTTATCTTTTCTCTAATTTGGCTAAGCAGAGTGCAAACGAGAACATATATTTAATTTTTTAATTACTAATTTGAACAAGATCTAACTTTAAACTTGGAAAAGATAAGAGAATACTTTTTCAGTGAAGGAGAGAGAAAAGAAAGATAGAAAGAAAGAAAAAATCTAAAAAAGCACTTTAATGCTGAAATGTTCTGTTAGGGCCTATTACATTGTAGAGTCTACAGTTGAATGACTTTCTGGATGATGCCTATGTAGTTTTCCTGCCCCCTCTGCCCCCATTATTTTTGGTCTTACACTTTAAATTTAAAAGAAGCTTAGTGAAAGCATGGACAAAATTATTCATGCTGCCTAAAATCCCCTCCAACCTTTCCCTGACCATGAAGAATTGAAGTATGTTTTTGCAATGCATGACACAGCTGTTGATTAAATATCTATTTCACTACTACAATTCCTTCTCGAATTAAAGAGTTATTTAAGAAAAATAATAATTAGTGCAGCCTATTTTTCCCTCCATGGCCTTCTATAAATAGGATATATTATTTTAAAATAAGTCAGGAAAGGTTTAAAATTTCATATTGATTGATTTTTTACTCATAAATAACATCCAACCTTTCATTTTTTTTGTTGATAAAGCTTTAGATTGCTGTTCCCTGTCATTTTTCATTGGTAGCCAAGGTAAGGAATCCGTATATAACCACGTGTCTGTTTTCTTGCAAGGTCATCATTCATTCCAGTGTCACAATGAGAAAGAAACAAAAAGATCTATCTTGTAGTCCTGCTGATATATATTGATGTATTTCTATTTCTACTTTCCAACAGTAAATACAAGTAAGTACAATAAATATCCATAGAGAAAATCAATTTAAAGAGGAATGGGATCTAATAGTTAGTAGTTGGATTTAAGAGGCATAGATATTTTTCACTCTTATTCATGTATCATTAGATAACTCATATTCAAGCATGGTAGATGGGGGTTAGTTATCATCCCCAAAAAGCAGATCATCATTATAAGATCTTAACCAACACTCAGAAAGAGTCATGTGTATTGAAATTTTAAACATTTGTATAAAACATGAGATAACTTTATGTATATAACATAAGACATGGACTTTTCAGTAGGATTCTGTCCTTGAACATGTGAGTTAAAGTTTCTCTATGTGTTCAATGAGTGCAGAATAGGTCTATTGAATCTGCAGTATCATTGAAATCTGAGCTCAATGGCCTGAAGGAATGTGAAAGATTCTGTAACTGGATTTTTTAATGCGGAGAGGTTAGATGCTTATCTGTTCCTGTTTCACTGACATGACTCATATGCTTGGGATGTAAGACAACTTCTCAGCTGTATGGCGTATTCCTTAGAGCACCTCGGTGGAGAAAATCTGATTTTATGTCTTGTGTTTCTTGAGCCAGCCTGAGGGTTTGTCATAGACAATGCAGAAGTCTCAGAACTGCTTTAAGCTATGCCTGGCTGTAACCAGCTGGCAGGCAGACTGTAAGAGTAACGAATTAAATATCTCTGCTCTAGCCCACAAGTTTTTCATCAGTTAGAAAAACAAATCCTCACCCTACTAAACCTTCTTACCACTTGAATTTCACTATATAGAAAGATGTCAAAAAAAGGAGAATTTTCCTTCAAGTAATGTGAAAAAATTGTGCTGGTGATATGTGGTATTTTTTGGCATGATATAAAAAATAGAATGCTTGTACTTCTCTTGAGGTTTGGCATATTAATGGAAGCTTGTGTCATACTAAGTTCCACTTTGCTAGTTATATTCTGTCAAATACACTTTTTGGATAAGATTGTGAATGCTTAAATAAATATTCACACATCAAGCATGCTTTTAGTTTCTCAGATGAAATTTTAAAAAAAAAAAAAAAAGGGAGGTCCTGAATGCTGAATTTCCAGTACATAACAGTAAAAACATAAGATCAATATCAATAAAATTCAATTACCATGTAAAAAGTATAACTTAATTTTATAATTTGACTACTAGAACTGTTTGGACAATAAATTAGTTCATTTAGAACACTTTGGTGATTTCTGGCATTTATACTATACAATTTACATGCAAAGAAGTTCTACTCTTTTTTTGGTGAGTTCAAATGTACATGTTGCTCTAAATGAGGCTGTAGGTTTTTATTTTTATAATGAACTATTACATGAATCAATCATTTACTGATAAGTAAGTAGAGAGTTCATAAGAGTAAAGAGAGAACAAATGACTATATTTGCATAATATGCAGCACATATGTCATAGTGCTGCTAGGAAACCAGTAAAGAGGAAAAAACCAGTAATTTAAATTTATGAAACTAGCTATCTCATGGTTTTTAGTATGTCACTGAATTCTATTCTGATCTAATCTGACTTTAACTGCCAATTTATGGAAAACTTTTTCTGGGAAAAGAACAAAAATTGATTCTCCAGGTGACTTTGAAGTTAAATGAAGAATTTACTCTTCCTGTAGAACAAATGAGTTAGACTTGAAGTCTGCCAGGTTGGTAAACTTCAAAGCCATGGTGTAAATCCTGACCATAAACAAATATTAAAATTTCAAAGCTTTACCGAGTATTAGAATAGCTTAGAATAAATCATAATTCTCTCACTTTGCTGTAAATATATTTATGCAAAAAGTTTTCCTACTGCATCTTACCAATCTTCATCTAATTTAAGTGGATGTAATAATCTTTATTCCATTGACACCAAAGAATCCATATTTATGTGAAAGTAAATTGAGATATTTGAGTTTTAATGATTATGCTTATGCAATGACCACTGTGTTTTATTGTGGGATTGATAACAGTAACGTAAGCGTATTACTGATTTTAACTGCTGCACCACAAGTTGGTTTTATTACCATTTCATATTTTGATATTGAGTTAACATGTATGAAGTACAAATAAATACTAAATCTAGACATTTTCTTAACCTTTTGAACAGAACTTTACATTAAAATATTGCTGATGTTTTTTCCTTTCTCCCAAGGATGAAATAGCATAATTTCTATATATTGCTGCCCCTGTTATTGGTGAAGCCTCACAGGCAATTTGAACAGGCATTCCTCTTTTGAAGTCCTCACTATACTTTTTACCATTCTGATCTCAGCAGAGTTAGTGATTATTCTAAAAACATTCAGAAATGCTACGACAAAATATAAATATTTCTGTCCCAAACTCCAACATGATAGAAATGGAAAGTTGCTCATAGGTACAAATTTAGAACCTAAATAGATTGTTGTAGTATCTTTGGTGGATGCCACAGTGTGTTCATCCTTCTGAAAAATATGTCTCTTGTTTTTCAGAAGTTAAAGTTTGACTTCATGAATTTGCTATGAAAATCTTGTCTCCAATTTTCTATTGTTTTCCATCCCTCATCTATCTTCAGTCTTCTGCATGTCCAGATTAAGATACTCAACTTTATCTTCCCATCTCTCCAAGCTTAGTGTCTGATTTAAACAGCTTTGTTTTATGTGTTTATCATTGTATTTTGAAGTTTAAATGTATCTATGGGCATTTGCAATTCATACAAAAAAGAAATGTGTTTATTAGGTTAACCAAAGTTTGTAATTACTGAGTTAGATAAGATATTTGTGCAGAGATTTACTATGTGTAGTGATTTAAATATAAGAAAAACTATTTTACTGTGAGGGTGATGGAGCAGTGGCACAGGCAGCCTAGAGGGGTTGTGGAGTCCCCTTCCTTGGAGGTCTTCAAGACCCTCCTGGACATGTTCCTATGCAACTTGATCTAGGTGAACCTGATTCTGCAAGGGTATTGGACTAGATGATCTCTGAAGGTCCCTTCCAACCCCTACGATCTACAATTCTATGATATTCTTTACTATGACAATGACAATGGTAACAATAACACAACAAACATATGCTGTAGACCTACAGAAAGCACATCTGTTTGTACTGTTCAGAAGTTTGTGGGCTGTTTCAGTTGAAATATAGTTTTGCACTTTTGTCCATTTCTTAAATGAAAAAATGATTGTATTTGAATAGATTCAAAGTGACTCCTCTTCCACTTTTGTCTTTCTTCTGGATTGCCTATATCAAACTAAAATGCTGGGAAAATCAGAAATGTTCCCCAGGTCAGTCTGGACAGTTTGATTCCACCCTGACATTCTATTTGTGTCCCTTCACTTTAAAGAAATTTTTAAAAGAATAAAAATTAATTTTTGATCTTATTATTTATTAACAATCTTCTATTATGATTTACTCAATGTTATAATTTGACTGTTAGATCTTGTCTAGACCACAACTGGTGCCTCATTGTGCTCTCTGAGGGCAGTATGAATCATGCAGTCCATCAGAACACCTTGCAGAGTTCTCAGGCATTAGCGAATCTGTAATATTTAATCTATGGTGCACTGTTTACCATTCCTCCTGAGGACATATCAGTTTCTTGGGCTGGCACACAGTTTTCAGACTGTGGCTGTGTATTTAAATGTTTCCTTCCATGTTGAACTACATCTAAATGGAGAGAAGGATCAGACAGCTTAGGGAGCCCAGATCAGCCTTTATCCTCCTCCTTGATAGATGGGCAAAATGGACAGGTGGACAGATACCCAGGAAGCAAATGGAAAAAAGAGAGAGTAAGAGAAAGCAGTCTCCCTCTCATACAGCATAGGACTCCAATCACATGTCTTATCACCTTGGCTATAAATTGAGGCCAAGTACAAATTTCCTGATTATAAGAAACCACGAATTAAATCAAAAGGAGGAAAAGAATGTTGATCCTCATACAAAAGCTGTACAAGTAGACAGGGAAAGAAGAAAGGTGAAAAACAATTATTTAACTTAAAAGACTTATCCTTGCCTCTAGCTAACCAATGTAAGGAATGCCTTGAGCAGTAAGAATAAAGATCGAAACCATTGTAAATGGCAATGCAACAAAGATGAAAGCTGACACTGAGTTTTATATCCTTTTAACTTTTTAGACTACTTCCAGAAGCAACATACAAAGATACTTTTGCCTAAATTTATCCATCTCTGGGGATGTGATGACTTTGTGTTTTCTTCCTATGTTGCATAGCACCACTAGGAAATGACCTGCCAAACAATACTGTGCAAAATCCTGCCAAAATCTCTAATAAAGATTTTAGAATCTCAGTGATTTACCTGTGCTCAAAACCAGTAGATTAGAACTCCAAAACTTTAACAGACCGTGTTTCCTCTATGGCTGCTAGGGAGTGTGCTCTCTCCTTCAGTGTAACTGCTACCCTTTTATGGTCTAAATTTTAGAAGTGGCAGTCAGGCACTGAATTAGATTTCTTCTATCAAGGGTAGAAAGCTCATGACAGTAATACAGACTGAGTAATGCAGTCTGTTAACTTCAAAACTAGATTTTCTTATCTTGCTTCACAGGCAGCAGAGGCTGATGATCCTTTGTCACAAATTTATTGTCCATAAGAATAATAATGTGTATTTAGGACCTAAGATACTGATTTTTTTAGACAAGTTCAACTTTCCCACAGTTGTTTCTAAGCAGTGATGAAAGATCTGCTTAATTCAATCTTGAAAAGTTCTTTAAAAGGGATTTTATTTTTATGTACTTGATATACAGTTGCCAAAATGCTTTTTAGAGCTAAAGATAAGGTGAAAGTCATGTATATTTTTTGAATGTTACTACAAATCAGATGCAGCTCTTAAAATTATATCACAGTGTAAGAGTTAGCTCATATGCTGCTTTTGCCAGTTTTACCATACTGCTTCTGTCAATATCTCATAACTTACAGAAAAGTGAAAAATCTCGAGTGCAACTATGCAATTAGAAAGGAAAAGATGTAGATTTGTGCTCTCAAGGGAACTTCTGTTAATTTATAGCATAAATGTTCATGCCTTACTAATACCTTATTTATTTTCAAATAATGTTAACCATCCTAACATTATAAATATACTCCAGCAAAACATGATCTCTAACAGGAAGACTGTTTTAAGGTTTGTATCCATATGGTAGAATCTCTCCAAGCATGTGTTTTAGTTCATACATTGTTTCCCTGAGATGAGCAACAGCTGCTTAGGTGATTTATTATACAGCAATCATTTCCCAATGGCTTTCCCATCTTGCTGCAAAGAATGTACTCTATTGCTAATTTCCCCATAATTTGCTACAGTAAAAGATAATGAAAAAAATATTTTACTAAAATCAGATCAATCAAAACTTATAAGAGCTGTCACTTATATTGAGAAAGATGACCGTGACATACATAGGCATGACAGAACCACAGAATTTTAAGGACTGGAAGGGACCTCTAAAGATCATCTAGTCCAATCCCCCTGCCAGAGCAAGACCACCTAAAGTAGGTCACACACCAGCTTGTTCAGGTGGATTTTGAATGTGTCCAGAGAAGAAGACTCCACAACATATCTGGGCAACCTGTTCCAGTGCTCCATCACCCTCATGGTGATCAAGTTTTTCCTTGTATTTCTTTGGAACCTCTTGTGTTCCAGCTTGTACTCATTGCCTCTTGTCCTATTATTGGACATCATTGACAAAAGCCTGGCTCCATCCTCCTGACACCCTCCCTTTACATATTTGTAAACATTAATGAGGTCACCCCTCAGTCTCCTCCATGCTCAAGAGCTCCCCCTAATCTTTCATCATAAGGGAGATACTCCATTCTCTTCATCATCTTTGTGTCCCTGCACTGAACTCTCTCCAGAAGCTCTCTGTCTTTCTTGAACTGAGGGGCCCAGAACTGGACACAATATTCCAGATGAAGTCTCACAAGGACAGAGTAGAGGCGGAGAACTTGACACATTTGTGTGTTTTGGAGATTTCTTTCCACTCATTTCTTTGAATTTCAACTGATTTCTCACACACCTAAATATTTTATAAATGTGTAATCTGTATAAGGTCCCTTAGGGGTGTTGGTTGACAAGAAGCTCAACATGTGTGCAACATAGTAGGTCAGTTGTATCCTGGGCTACATCAAAAGAACTCTGGCCAGCAGGTGGAGGGAAGTGCTTCTCTCTCTTCTCATGAGACCTTATCTACAGTACTGCATCTAGATTTGGGGCCTCAAACATAAGAAAGATTTGGGCCTGTAGGAGTAAGTCAAGAGGTGGACTCTTGAGACTAGAGAGTTGGTGATAAGACAGAGGCTCCAAACTGAAACAGGATAGATTAAAATTAGGTATAGGGAAGAAATTCTTCACTGTTAAGTGATGGGTCACTGGAGCAGGTTGCCCGGAGAGTTTGGGAATGCTATATCCCTGGAAATGTTCAAGGCCAGGTTGGCTGGAGCTTTGAGTAACCTGGGCTAGTGAAAAGTGTCCCTGCCTACGACAACAGGGTTGGAACTAAGTAATCTTTAAGGTTGTTTCCAATCCAAATAACTCTCTGATTCTATGAAAATTTACACTAATAATTCATTAAACCTAATATAAATTCATGGTCTTTAATCCTATACACCACTGAAGAATTAAGAGAAAAGTTCTTACTATGGTCAGATAACTCTTCCTGTCTTGGACACAACATCTACATTATATATATTCTCAAATTTATTCTGATGTAAACTATGCTTTAAAGGATGTTGTGCTTTTGAAGCTGCTTTTATTGCTATATGCTCAATAACATTTTCTTTATTAAAATATCATGTGAATCAAACAACTAGACACAAAGAGTTGTAGAAAATCCTTTTGAAATACTACAGCAGTCATGAATTTCTGATGGTCTGAATTTTGAGCACAGCATTCACATAAGCCCTGGCAAATCCAAAAAGTGCTCTTTTTTTTTTTCTTTTTAATTATGAGAAAGCAGACAGTGGAGTACCAGAACTACTGAGAACTTACATTCTTTCCCTATTACTATCATACTGAACTATCATAACAGAAAAATATATGTGTATCTAAATAGTAGAGTAAAAGTTGAAGGATTACATCAGATAAGATGTAATTACATTATTTCAGACACTTTACAGAGAAAGAAGGACAAAGACAACTGGAACTTTACGTGTTAACAAAGATGCTAAATTCTATGTCTGTAGAGTTGTCCTGGTTTGGGCTAGGA
>WBNH01000174.1:99092-146810 GCA_013401255.1 Urocolius indicus | reverse complement strand
GAGGAGACTGAGGGGGGACCTCTCAAGATGGTGCAACAATTTTTACTGTAGTGTCCAGTGATAGGACAAGGTGTAATAGAATGAAGCTGGAACACAGAAAGTTCCATTTAAACATAAGAAAAGCCTATTTCGTTTTTGAGGGTGAGGGAACCCTTGCTATTCTTTTAAGACACCAGGTAACAATAAATAATGTCAAATTGTCTGAGATTATATGACCTATTAAGAGGTCATTACTTAACTTGTGTGCATCAGTCTGCAGAAAACCCCTGTGACAGCAAGTGCTAATGAGAAGACATTGACAGGAAGTCTGCAGCGAGGTGAGAGGAAACTGAAAGGAAGCCTGCAATGAGATGAGAAGAAGTTCCTTGGAATAGTCTTGCTTTGAGGTGCCGTTCCCAAGCACAGTTGCAGTGTCCATCACTGTGAGGCAGTTCTCCCTTCAAATTGTGGATTTTGGGCTGGCTGGCAGGCAAACAGATTTGAGGTTTAAAAGTGTGCACAGGAGGTGAGTTAGGGCACTAACTTGAGTCACAGATTAGAGGTTGCCAGAAGGTGGAAATACAGTCCACAAAACCTGGAATTTTACAACTATTGAATGGCATCTGAACTTCATATCATAAAGAAACTTCTCTTGGTTCTGAATGAAAGGCTTTCTTCAACATGTTCTCATACCAAAAGCAGAATACACATTTTTTCATACTCTTTGAACTCCTTTTTGCATTATTATTTGCTATGAATTTGAAAAAAAAAGTCATATCATAACGGTTAATGTATTTTTACTTTCTCAGACCAATAAATTGTCTTTTTTTCCCCAAGTTTGATGGAAATCGATATTTTACAATAGATTGTTTTTGTTCTGGTGCAGTGAAAGTTATGTCAGAGCTGGTGCACCCATTTTTAATTTTATTTCCAGGTGATGATTCTGTAATCTTTGGAAATGAATTCCCCAGAAATAGTTTTTGCCCATTTCTTTTATAATAATCGGTGTGAAATACTTGACCAAAATCTTTCCATTTCTTTCATTATTAGCTGCCATCTCTGCCTGTTTGGAAAAGCCTTTTGTAAAATAGCACAAGTGTAGGACTTAGCTGTGGAATATTGACCTAGAGCAGCACCTTACCTTCCTTCACTTAAGCCATGAGGGGCTGTTTTGAAACTGTCGAAGTCTCATCCTCGCTTCCAGTTAGGTTAGAGGAGGATATTTGACAATGTGTCAACTGGTGTATGCCTTGGAAGGCTTGAAAAACTGTTAGCGGCCTGTTCAGAGAATCTTTGCTCACAGCTATAACTCCTTACAGCCTGCTCTCTCATATTCCAAAAATAGCAGTCAAGTGTTTGCTAAGACTTTAATAACTAACCTTAAAATAAGCTATAGAAAGGATTATTGAGTGAAGAAGGGGTGTTAAATTGTTTCACTCCTGGATATTTGGTATTTCATTACCCTGTACAAAAGCAAAGTTTGTAATAGATGTAATTCGTTATGAATAGTTTCATCTGTTCTATTCACAATAGAAATGGCTGTGCTTTTAGTTCAATTTGTAAACAATGTAGCAAATTCAACAAACACACAAAGTGTAAAATTTCTGTGCTGTAGCAAAGTGTCTAGTTGTGTAAATAAGGACTCATGGTGGTGATCACAATGATTTGAAGAGGTTTCCCTGAAACAGTGAAAATGTATAGAATCATCTTTTAAGGGTAAATCTGTGACCTCAGTTTACCTGCCAATGATGCCTTCCCATCCAATATTTCATAGTCTGCCTAACAGAGAGATACAAGCAATTTCTTTCTTTGCCTCTCCAAAGGCCAAAGCATGATGATGAAAGCTGTTTTTACAACCTTTTTTAAATGCGGTTTTTAACATATGCACGTAGTCTTCATTTGGTCAGTAACACAGTAGCATGGTTGGTGCATATTGTTCTATTTCTACAGATTTGCTTTGCTTTTCATTCACCTGTGTCTCTGTAATACAGTGCCAGTCCTTCATAGCTCTCCCACAAGTAAACATAAATGTCAATCGTATATACACTGGATGCAAGACCAACTCAGGTTCATTATCTGCCAAAACACTTATTTCTGGACAAAGGCAATCAACTTCAAAGGAAACCAAAGAATTTCTTTCTTTACAGATATTTTTCCCCCATATTGCATAACTAAGGTCAAGTCAATGGTTTGTTACAACTATATAACTCTAAAATTAGAAAGAGGTGTAAATTGTCCTGAAGCTATTACTACTTCTAATTTTTTTTCTGCAAACAGGACAACTAGAATGAAAATCCAAGTCTAAATGGGACAAAACCAGAGTACTAAAACAGGTAGCATGGATTTGTTCCTTTTTGCACTGAAGTGAAAAACCTGATTCATCCAGAAAACACAGGTGGGGAAGAAAAGATTGGAGGAGCATGGACTTGTGATTTGTGCCACTGTGAAAGAGATTCTGAAGTGTCCGATTCACTTACAGTACCTCACATTAAACTCAAAGAGGCAAAGAATCTCTCCTGACGTGTCCTCTCACCTCTCAGGAAAGTGGGAACAGAGCCTTTTGCAGTAAAATCTTACCTTGAGTCCTGGCCATTATGAAGTATTCAGAGCTATATTTGCTCACATCCTGGCCAGAAACAGCCTGATGGGCTGAACGGACAGAATTGCTGTCATCTTTGCTGGCCTAGGGACATTAGTTTCTCATCCTGTGTCTTACCTCCTTCCCTTGAAGAATTCTCCTATGTTCAGGAAGATATTTTCTTAACATGTCACTCCATTCTGCCTTACTCTTCCTTCTGTGAACTCCGCAGCACTCTCAGTGGAACATAAGCTCTGCCAGTAGCAACAATTCCTGGCAGCTTCCTAATAGGAAGTCAAAGACAATATCAAGTCCACCTTGGACATCTTTCTCATCCCAGAAGCATACAAATGTAAATATGATTAGCCCTGCATAGGTTCAGCTTTTCTTCCTTTACATCACTGGAAAATTTTTACTTTCTCCAACATTGCGCCCAGTCAGTGCTTGCTTTTAGTGTCCACACAGATGTAGTCCCTTTAACTCCTAATGTCTCAGCTTTGCCTTTCTGCAGCAACAACATTTAAGATCAGAAGACTAGCTATTTAGAGCAACATAAAAAGGTGTAAGGAGAGGCAGAGGGAAAAAGAAAGAGGAATATTTGGATTCACAGCAGCATGTTTTTTTTTGCTGAAGAAGTGTTTGTAAAGTATTCAAAAGCATATAATGGATGTCTAATGGAATTTCAGACTTATCTTTCAAGTCCTCAAACATAGTTTGACACATCTTTATGTTTAAAGTATCAAAATAAAAATTACATGGTTTCTGGGTTTTTGAAGTGAACATCAGTTGTCAGTGTAAAAAGATTTTTCTGATAGGGCCTCATGACAGAGCTGCTCTCTGCCATTGGAAATTTTGTTTAGAGCTATGTTCTGCAGATTAATTTTCCAAGGTTGAATTGACCTTCAAAAGGCTCTGTTAACTGTCCTTTTTCTTGTCATTTGAACAAAAAGCTTTTCCTCTGTCTGGGCAAGCAGAAATCCCATAAGTATTCTTTTCTTGTGACAGATTTTTCAGGTGTCTTTTCTGGGAAGTTCCACCTTAAATTCTTATTTCTTGCCATCATAGGAAAAAATGGTGTCTGCATTCCAACTGCTGACACCAGCCTTCACATCACTTCTGAAATTTATTCAGCTAATCGTGCCTTTTCAGTTAATACACTTACATGGAACTAATAACATAATCAAATTAAAACACTGAGAAGTTCCACGTAATAAAATATACCCTGCCTCACTATGGTTTTAGACTGACCTTGACAATGAGTTTTTTTTGCTTAAAGCAATTAGTTAGATGGCTAGTGTTCCCTCCAGAAATTCAGGTTTTTTTTGTGATCTGAGGAGTGTGTGAAATATTGCATTTTGTCAGTCTTTGTAAATCATTGCCACACTGTGATTTTTCTTTTAATCATGGGTAATAGTGTAAGGAAAAATTCCTAACGCAGATGAGAGTTGCTCAGTGAGGTGGGCAAGATCCATGTCAATAGTTATCAGGAATACAAAGTCACAAACAGCCAGGACATTAGAATCCCAGAAATGGCACAAAACAATCCAAATAAGAAAACCAAGTGACATTAAAAAATATATAAATTTCCCCATGGAAGTTTATTTTAGACAAATGTCCAAAATTATTATGCTGACTAAAAAAATCAAACAGTATATATTAACTTAATAAAGGTTATTAGGGCTACTCAAGGCCATTATAGAATCCCAGAATCACAGAATCTCAAGGGCTGAAAGAGACCTCGAAAGATTGTCTAGTCTAACCCCCTGCCAGAGCAGGACCACATTGCAGGGAAATGAGTCACAGTTCCATTTTCTTCTACAGCCTGGACCTCCAAATTGGACCACACTTTCCATGAAGCAGTCACCACGCTGTGGGTCAGAGTCACTGAGCTGGTGAGGCTCTCAGTGAATGAAGATAAGAATAACCATAGGTACTATGGCCACAAACAATTTCAATTGATCTATGTACCTCTATGAAGGGATTTAATTTTTTTCCCACAATGGAAAACAGTGACATTTTCCATGGCAAAACTTATTTTACTATATAATCAATTTCAGCATATTTTTGCTTCCCTAACTTACTCTTTCTTCCTCTTCTCAAATTCCTCAATGGGAAGGGCATTGAGGACATAGTAGATGAGCAAGACTCCTAGCAGCTTTATACTACTTATAGTATCTTGATCATATTCTTGTCTTTTGTACAATAGATCTTAATATTCTTTTCCACTTTCTTCAGCAGCTATTATTACCTCCAACTTAGGGTCTTTTAGAAACATTAGGCTTCAAAGAAGCTATATGTCCAGATCTATGTCAAATTCAGTATTTTACAGTCTTATAAAAAATTTGCAAAACATTCATTGACAAAAAGGACATCTTCTAGCAAATCAGATCTATGAAGAATTGAGCTTTAAGCTAAAGCAAGTAAATGTGATACTTTAAAACACCCAAGCAGGTTGGGCTTAAAAAAGAAGCTGTACTTATAGTGTTAAAAACTTAGGGCTAGGAAAGTACATCTCATTCTTTTCTTCTTTTTTTATATACTTTTGGTTTTTTTTAGAATAGCTCCCAATGTTACATAACCTGAAGCTAACCCTTCTTTCTATTGATTGTCTCCAGCCAAAGACTTGAGGAGTGCTTTCTGCTGTCAGATCTGCAATGACCTTTTTTTCTTTTCCTATGCTGAATTTCTGATACAGATGGTGCAAGTTCAGTGAAGACAAGAGAATAGCAGTCTGTTCTTGCAGAAAAGAGAAAAACATGCTGAGAGATAAAGAAAGTTTTCCTTATCATTATTTTGCATGAAAATCATACGATGTTAATAACAGGATGTGTTAACAGGCATAAAGACTCCAACCCTTTTAGAATTCTCACTTTACAAAAACATTTTCTTGAAAGATATTTTCCACCACTGAGGCTTTTTGAAAGGCTGTTTAGAAAGGAAATCTAAAAGAGAGTTTGATCATGTGTTTCAGAGAGTATGAGCCTGAACAAAATTCCATATGCTGCTATTTCCAAAAGGCAATAAAATCCAGTTCCTATTCTGTTTTTCATTTAATATATATAGAAACAAATGACTCTAGAGAGTGATGTAAAGGTTGTGCCAGCAAAGCTTTCTTTCTGCCTTGCTCCATCACTTACTCTATATAGATCATATATTTTACAGAAAACAATTTTGGAAATGTGGCAGTTCTTCAAACATTTATCAAGTGTTATTGTATCTTTCATCATATCCAGACATACCTGGTACCCTAAGTCTGCCCAGGTTCACCTCTGAGAGAGAGACAGACAAAGCAAAAATACAATTAACATGCTTTAAAAATTGTGAACATCTATTAAAAGCTTGGATTTTCCAAGAAACCTATACATTTCACTTTACTGCAGTCTTTCATGCTATAATTGTAGTGATGGGAAGTTTTTGAGATGTTTCATTAAACAGAAAACAATTACAATTTAAAAATCTCTGATACAGACAAAAGTTGACTATTATTTTTTACAATGCTCATGATATGCGGTAAAGTTCATGTTTCACATTGCTGTGGTTAATGTTGGAGCACAGTGACTGAATAAAATAGCCTAAAACTAAAGCTAAGGATAATGACAACATCTTTTTCATGCAAGCCTGAGATCCCTGGGGAGGCCAATGTGGCAAAATTTTATGAAAGACACGATATCCCAAGCCCTTGCTCTCCAAATGGATTTCTTTTTTTTTTTTCAGAATTTCTACAACTACATAACTATGCTTTATGTAGGTTGTGTGACTGATTGCTTGATTGTTTCAGTTTTATGCATAAATTTGCTTATCAGCCTGCCAATCTATAAAAATCACATAAAATATTAACTAATTGCTTGGTTTTTAGTTCAGTTTCTGGCTAAGGATTCTATCTCATTTGGCATATAAAGAGTAACTTACCTCTCTCAAAGATCTTACAAATTATTTGAACCTGAAGAAATGAAAAAAAGTCTAAATGCTCTAGAAGAAACTCGAAAAACAAGCTGATTATTTTACAGACGATTTTGCCTCTGCACTAGCTGAAAGTCACACCTTTTTCTTGTTTTGTACATGAGATCTATTATTTATATTACAGAAACATATAGGTAGTTAAGAAGTTAATTCCAGATTGGGCTAAGTATCTATTTAAAAATTACTCGTGTTTCCCTCCGATCCCTTTCAAATTTTAATTATTAACAGAGACAGATTGGTCAATCAGAAATACTAAACCCATGAGAACTGAAGCAGAATTGACAACAAAGCTGGGAGTCAAAACCAGCTGCCTTCTAGCATAGACTTATGCCTGCATGATGAAATTATCTCCCTTCTCTGACACTGGATGCACGGATGTGAGGTGAAGTGGCCTCTGCTGTGTTGTCAAGTTCTGATTAATTAACTTGTGAATTTTGTAATTCCAGGGGCTTGAGCAACTTTGTGTAATTTGTACATAGTGTACCTAGTAAATAGAGAGTACACTGAGCTCATAAACAGGCTCCTGTTATTGCACAAAGCTATCTAAATAGAGAGTTTATTTTTCAGTGTAGCATTGTTAATGTCTTCCCTGTTATTGTGTGGTGTGAGGAACAGATTGCCTTTATCTCTCTTGTTGGCTGCAGGCTTTCAATAGAGTTCAAACATATACCCTGCTCTGCAAGTACAGTCTGCTTCAAAACTAAATGCAAAAAAATACAGGTTGAAATAGGTTTTTAAAAAGAAATGTTCTGTATCAACCATCCAGCCCCCATCACAAATCAGTTCCCAGTTAGGGGTGACTGGTCTTCACTTTACATCACAGATGTTAGTCTGAACCTCTGCCTCACTATTTTCTGTCTCTTTGTTCAGATACATCAAGGTTTCCCTTTCAGACACATCCTAGTATTCCTCTCCTCCCACTGAATCTGGTACATAGCAGCTAGAAGCTACATGTCCCTAGCCTTTCCCACAACCCTAGGCAGCCCCAGCTCCAGGGTCCCTTTTCTCAGCAGTCTGTCTCCGTTAATGCAGCACTGGAGAAGCAGTACTGATGGATGAGGGGACTAGCAAGGTGAGGATTCTTTAGGCATCCACCAAGCATTGGTCTCCTGCAGACAGGGAGTTTTGAGGGAAGGCTCTCTGGGTTGTTCAGAAAAAGTATGAAAGAGAGTAATCTTGCCAGACTGGTAAAACAAGAGTGGGAAAAGATGTAAAACTTAGTTTGAGGGAAAAAAAATAGGAAAAAAAATAAAAGCCTCTTCACAAAATCCTTTCCTGGAGGCTTTTCTGTTGAAGAACATCTGTTTTGAAGGGTTGATCACAGGTGGTTTTGTGGCCAATCAACCTTTGAACATCTGCTAGGTGAGGCGGTGTCTGGCCTGAAGAGCCAGGAAGCTACTATCTGTTCTGTACTGGTAAGGAAAGGACTCAATGGGCTGACATACATGTCACAGCTTTGCATATTGCAAGTTCAGATTTCATTAATCACTTCAGGTATCCATGAATGAGAAAAGGGGACAGAATTGCGGCAGAAATCTTTTGCAGGTATAACTTGTGCATCTTAACATGCATGACTGTGAAAGAGAAATGCAAATGACCTGCACAATATTATCTAGCAAATAAGAGACTTAAACATAGGTATGATGATTTGTTCTTGGTCTTCTAGCAAAGAAAAATGACCATTGCTGTAGTCTTGTATATTTTTTCCCTATCACTGTCAGGCTGTATGAGATTCAGGTCAACAATCATAAACTTGTACTGACACTGTGTCATGGATGACTACCAGCTTTTGTTTGCAGAACTCCACATCTGAGAACAAGAATATGGACTTTCAAGGGAATTTTCTCACTCAAAAAGTTCCATAGGTAAGATGTGTAACTACATGCATATTTCAAAGGGAGGGAAAAGGTAGACCATGTCATTTGAAAACTAGAAGTTTGTGTTATTTTTTTCCCACATAGTGGAATTAGATGTCCTATTTGTTTCCATTTGACTTCTGGCATAGCACGATACAAGAATTCAGGACTGATTTTCTGTCCTTTGGTGTTTTTAACAAAAGTTAAATGTGATCTCACAAAAATTGATTTCCTTTTCCCTTTGCTTCTGCTTCACTCTACACACACTTTGAACTGAAATCAAAAGTGCTTAAAAAGCTAGTTGTTGAATAGTTTGAGCTTTCAATATATAGACTAACAGAGCAAATAAACAAATCAAATGAGAGAAGGAGAAAAAAATAGCAAAAAACCCTCCATTTCAAAACTGTTGGTATATCCCATTGTTTTCCATTGGTTTGACGTAACTTTGTTATTGCAACACAGCTTTATTCCTCATTTGAAGAAAAGTTGCACAGCTGGCTCCCCATCCTTCAGTGAATGCACTGACATAAGCTCTGGTTTGCCTGACTCATTCTGGATGGCCACAGTACAGGCATGCACATCTGAACTGGTCATCACAGACCTTTTACTGTCAATAGACAGACTTAAAGCAGCCAGTTTAGATGTCTGCTGAGGTAGTCAATAAAGTTTCTTTGATTAAACCTTCACTGTTAAATGAGAGCAGGATGATTACTTCAGATACAGATCCCCAGTGCACAACTAGAGCTGCCTAAGTGTAGATTTCTAATGTAATTTTAAGTGCTGGGATATTTACCTATGAGCCTCTTGCAGCCATTTTAGAGAGGAGTAAGCCTTTTATAACTCTTGGCTCAAACACATCAGCATTTGCTGTGAGGGTGAGGGAGCCCTGGAACAGGCTGCCCAGGGAGAGTATGGAGTCTCCTTCTCTGGAAGTCTTTAAAACCCTCCTGGATGCATTCCTGTACAACTTTATCTAGGTGGACCTGCTTCTGTAGGGGGGTTGGACTAAATGATCTCTAAAGTTCCCTTCCAGTCCCTGTCACTCTATGATTCTATGATTCTGGAGAATCTAACAACAGTGTATAACAGCTCCAAACAGAGCTAGATACCTCTGGTCATACAACTGCATCTAGACTCTAAAGTTAGGTGAGCTGAATCCCATAGTTCAGGACAGGAGAGTAAGTGAAAACACACAGGGCTTCAGCTTACTTCCCAACACTGGGACAGTCTTTATGTACCACACAATGGCAGACAGACCTGACTCTGTGTCCTACTGCTAGCCTTTGAGAGTTTATCTACAAAATGTTGGAAAACAATTTTTTGAACATGTTTCTATTGTTTATTTTGTCTGTTACGAGCCAAATGTATATTAATGCTTTGCTTTCAAGTCACAGTAATGACAAGGTTTTTGCTATCTTTGGCTGTGTACAAATAAACAGCCCCTAGAGACTAACAGTGGCTTTGGTACTGTCTAATCAAACCAGGCAGGCAACTGAAGAGGAGAAGCAGAGGCACCAAGACGAAACGTATCCAAAAGCATAGTTGGTCAGCACAAAGCATGAAAGCAGAATTTGGCTTTTCTAATTGTAATCCAAAGCCCAGGCTCTGCGCCACATGGCTCCTGCTCCTACCTTATTTCGACCAATTTCCTATCCTTACCCTTTTCCTGCCCACCTCACTAGTGAAATTGCAACAGAGATTTAAGCCCATTATTCCAATTTTCCTAACTTTCTTTCCTGGCACTAGCTGTTCATATTACACCCACTTCTTGTTTCCAGGCTGGGATACAGTTTCTGGTGAAGTCATCAGTTCTTCCTCTGTGCTGAGCCCTTCCTGGCTGCCTGCCGCTATGTTTGCCTGTAAAGCACCATTCTTCCCTGCTGTGAGTCTCAGCAGGCTAACTGCTGGCACAGATTTTCATGTTTTCTCTACTTGATAAGTATATGGAAGAGCTCCACGCAACTAAAATTGCCCATCTGTAAATACCCTGTTTTTCCTGGGGTGCTGAAGCTAAAGCTGGACTGCCAGCCATGATCCCACAGACCAAACTCTGGGCTCTTTTCCAGTCTGTTCCTTTCTTCAACTTAGGCTCCCCTGGCTGCATGTCAGGAAGGCTCTCACTGCCCTAGGTCATTCACTAGCATATTTGATAAGGGCAGCCTCAGACATACTATACTCCCCATCTACACGAAAAAAAAAAAAAATCTTGATTAAAATTGAGAAATTCAACCAAGCATTGGAAAACATTCTTTGGAAGTGCCCAGGAACACCTACAGAGGAACTACACACCTCCCTGACTCCCAATTTAGATGCTGTCACAAGCGATCTCATTGCTGCAGCAGCACACACAGATGAGAATATCCTCATAACTATGTTGGTAGACTATGATAAAAACACTGAAAGTCTGATACAATAGGACTCTAATTGATCTTATGTTACATGATTTACTCAGCCATTGTGATGTAGTGAGGTTCATGGAAAATAAGAGGAAATGAATGTTAGAGTGGGATAATTGGAGAATTTCCCACTCCAAGAAGGAAGCTGAAACACTTGAGATACTGATGACCACTGTATAAAGAAGAATAAAGATAAATAGAACAGAGAACTTTTTATGAACTGTGCTTCTGCAAAGGCATGGAGCATCCAAAAGAAAGAGAGACTATCCTATTTTGTCCTCAGAAATAACCTCTGCTTCTGAGTGTACTTTGGTAGTGTAAGAAGCAACAAATGACAATACAGAACTGTATTTGAAAGCAGAACAGGAATGAAAGACTGGAAGATGTTGAAATATTTTGTGGCCACATCTATTTCAAATCTCACCCGAAACACGACCTTTGAATGTGCACAACCTCCCCAATAATGCATTAAATGGACCTGAGCCAAAAGACTTCAGTCCCAGAGGCTATCTACTAAGTCACAGTGACACTAAAGCCCTTTATTAGGACCCAGAATTTTAAAAGCAGGGGCTTTTCTTTTCCAAAGAACACTGCACTCAATTTTTAAATGCTTCCCATTACTCCAGTGCAGTTTCCTAATATTTTTTGCTATTTTCAAAGGCTTCTCAGTTTTGTTTTTTTTCCCCCCACATTTCCTTAGATTTCTAACAAAGAGAATTTTGTTTGTCACAACAAAATACACACACAATCTAGGTTGTGTTTAGTGTTGCATAATGCATGTCAATATGTCACTTGACTGATAATTTTATTAAAATTCCATTGCTAATTAATTCTCTCCTCTATTACCTTTACTAGATTTAGACTTTATATGTGGAATAACAATATTAAAAAGGTGACTAGATGAAAAAATATCAGGAATACTCTGAACTTTTGTATAATCAATAAAAATAAATAAATCTAAGCACTTGCCCTTCTCTTGTGATGCCTCAGGTACCTATCTTCAATATGTGTCAATCATTTGCAACCATCTGTGTGACCTTGAGTTGCAACAATCCAAGCATCCTATGGTTTCCTTCCTCCCTTTCTCCCTCTGATTTTTGCAGCTCTGCCTGTTTGGTCCTGCCTGTCCAATCAGTGGGGGCTGGAAGGCCATAGCTGAAGTTACCAAAGACTGGAGCTCTTGGCTTGCTCTGTTGCAATTCTTCCATTATACAGACATAATAAAAAAAATACACTAGGTATCACAGTAATAACAACTCTGATATAATCTGCCATTAGACACATTCAGAATCATGATACGGCGCCTGCTCTCACTATATTGCTCCTTGTCTTATAAGTCTTTTACTCTCCAGTCTACTGAAATATAACTATTTATCAAGAAGCATATCTGTTAGGTCCATAGCCTCTGAATAGGGAACAAGGTCCTGATCAGATGTTGAGATCGGCAGAGACGCCTGACCAGCTGGGTACACCAGCCACTCTGCACTACAACAGCTATACAGAGGACGTCACCACCAGCATCTCCCTTCTGAACATTTTGCTTCCATAGGTGTTCATTTTCTGGGGTTCTTAAGTTGTGGGATTTGGGCTTTTGTTTTGTTTATTGGAGTGTTTTTACCTGCAAGTGCCTCAAGTAAGCCCTACTGATCAGTTTGTTTCATTTCATCTGGAATGATTCAAGCAAAACCTAATTGTTCTGTTTTCTTCTTTGAACATGGGAGGAAATCAGTATTTGGTTCAATCTAAACTGCTTTCCCTCCCCTCTTTTGTTTGTGTTACTCTGCTTAAATTTTTGTCCTGCAGCTACGCTAGAAAAAGTGGGGGGTTTGCACAACTCTAGTCATTAGTTAATGAGTGAAACGTATGAATTACTGAGCCGCACGGAAGATTTCAAATGTGAGGGGAAATGAAACTGGGAGCAAACAGTCAAGCTAAGAGGATATTGTGTACACCAGTAGGCTGCAGACACATGTTGGTAGCTGAATCTCCTCCAGCTATGCTTTTCTTCACCCACCTGGAGTTAATTTCTGTACACAGTTTATAGTCATGGCAAAACAAATTTCAATTTCATGCATCTAAATTAACAGTAACAGTTAATAGCACTGATCAAGGATTTTTATGGGAGTAAAATGTTGGGGTTTTTTGTTTCTTTTTCTAGCTGTTCCTAGACTTTAAAAAAAAACACAAGCATCCTCCTAGCTAATTTATGCTTGGAAGAAGGTTTATTCAATGCTTTGGATTTTATAAAAGTCCATATAAATTCTTCTGTGCTGTTATAGATTTCAAGAGATTTTTTCCCTATGAGAGAGAATTACAGCCTAAAAACCCTTCCTGAATTTACACATCACTTCGCACTAGCTCACCTTTTTTCTAACAGCCCTCTAGCCACACAGGTAACAAGAGCAAGCAGCTTACTACCATAGCTTAATCTCATCAGCACTTTGTAACGAGGGCTGTAGGCAAAGACTAACTGGTCCATTCTCTATTCAGAAGCAGGGATGGAGAGCTAAAAAGAAAAGCTTGTCTTCAAGGAGACTTGGAAGGTCACTCAGTGTAATGTCAAATTCTATGGGAAAACAAAGGAAGTGGGAGAAAGGATGTGCACTGTGGTATCTCATCTATAATGTAAGATTTGTCCACAGAGGAGGTGATTATGTTTACCTTGATACCCATGCTAAAACATATATATCTGGAAATGGCTCAAGGGTAACAAAAAATAGTGAATGTTTTTGCATATTTCCAGGGCTCTAAGCTGATTTTCAGGATAATGGGTTGCAAAAATTTCCAAGGAATTTTGACCAAGTCTATCATCTGTTCTAGATTGTGTTATGTTTGTGTGGAGCTATTTCTGGTAGTGGAGAAAGGGCTGTAATGGTGGCTTCTGTAAGAAGTTGCTCAAAACTTTCCTTAGCTCTAAATCAGATCCACCTCTGGGGCTGAGCCATCGGGTGCCCCCACCATCACTTTTTTAGAAGAAGCCAGAAGAGGAGGGCTTTTCTGGGTGGTGGTGAAAGGAGTGGGATGAGAGAGAAATGACCATGCAGATCCTAAGGTCAGTGAGGAAGGAGAGGAGGAGGTATGCTGGAGGAGATACCCTCCTGCATCCTGCAGTGAGACAACTGTCCCCCTGACACCTGTGGAGGTGGGACAGTGGAGCTGAGCTCTGCCAGCTTCTCATGGAGGACCTCACAGCAGAGGGGTGACTGTGCCTGGAGGGTTTGTGACTCTGCGGGGAGGTGGTGTTGGAGCAGAATGTGCTTGGAGTTCTGCTGTCACAGAGGAGACCCACAGGAAGGAGTTTGTGAGAAGCTGCAGCCCTTGGGAAGGACTCATGATGGAGGGGTTTGTTACAGACTGTATCCCATAGGAAGAACCCCTCATTGGAACAGGGGCTGAATGTGAGGACTCCTCCTCTGAGGAGGAAGCAGTGGCAGAGTCCATTTGTGAGAGGCTGACCACATCCTTCATTCCCTGCCCACTACAGGGCTAGAGGGAGTAGGAGGCAGAGATATTGGGAGCAGGGAGCTGAGCCTGGGAAAAGGGAGTGGGGGAAAGGACATCTTAAAGGGGTTAAAGGGCTGGTTGCGCTCATCATCTTACTCTATTGTTGCTTTCCGTCTGTTCTGTTTTCTATTTGGTAGTGGATTAAACGGATCTTGTTTTCTAAGTTGAGTAGTCGAGTCTCTTTTGAGGCCATCCTGCAGGAGTTGGGGCTGAGGTAAGGGGCTGGTAAGTAAGCAGCTGCCTGGTGCTCTGTTGCTGCCTGGGCTTAAACCACAGCTCAGCTATACTGTTCTTATCTTTTCCAGAAAATTTAAATTATTCTTTGGACTTCAAAAGACCCACACTTTGGATTATAAATATTGGATGCAGATAATACCTGATCTCTACTAGTGTTCTGCATCATTTACACTGGTTTAAGACAGGTAAAATGAGAAGTGTTCATACTTGTAGAAAACATTGTTTAGAGTCATCTGGCCTTGATTTTCTTCTTCAAAAGCTTCTATATTCCCTTATGCCTCTGTGAGTTTAGTGAGACAAATAGTATGTAACTAAATGGTGTTATCAGGTCAGACACACTAGATATGATTATTCATGGACTAGACAATTGCTCTGGGGAAAAAAAATCATTGATGTTTAAGCCTGGGAGCTTTTCTATTCTATTCTAATTACTTCTGTGTAGAAGGGAAAGGATGTTACATACAACAGAAAGAACCATTAAAATGCTGTGGCATAGCACTGTTTTTCACAGAAATGTCATTGGAAAAGACACAAAGTAACCAATAGACCTACATACCTGAGGCATCATCTCTCTGAAGCCAGCAGGTTGCAAGTCCAGGTGCAGTGCAACCTGGATAGGCAGAAGTGAGCTAGAACTGTCTTGCCCAACCCTGGCAGCTGGGGCAGCAGGATGCAAACTGGAAGAAGGCAGAACTTTCCTAAGCTTCACTGTAAGTCCATGCCTAGTTTAGCAGCTGTGAAGAAGATGAAGGAGCACAATTGTAAATCTGCATAAGAAAGATTCCATGCATCTCCACCTGTCTTTCTCCTATTGTCAGACATGAAAGCACTACTTGTCCATGAAAAGCCACAGCTCCTTGTACTCAGAATGCTCCAACAGTCCAATACTGTTCCTAAGCAAGAATGGATGGTGTGGACATCAGATACTGCATTATCTTGAAATAGTTACACTTTTCAGCATCTTCCCCTTGTCCATTTCATGTCTGCCTTAATGATTTCAATTAAAACATCTCTTAGGAAAAAGCAGCAACTAGGCATTAGGCCCTTTTGTTCCCTCCGACAAAGCAGAGACCATTAGAAGGCCTTCTATGAACAGATCATCTGCATATTAACCTGACACTGGATTCTACTTTGTGACCAAAACATGACTGTTTGTGGTTTCATTATTACCTACATTTTAAAGAATTCTTTGTTTTCTTGAATTTTACATTTTAAAAGTGATATACCGTTCCTTTGGAAACTTTGATAGCCAGAGACAGCTGCAACATAGCTTATATAGTACAGTTATTATGAATTTGTTTTAACTACACACTAAAATTATGTTGGTTTAAGTATTCATGTATGTCTAATTCTGCTGCATGAGCCAGAGAGTTTTCAGGCATCTGTGTGCAATATCAATATCACTTTCTACTTACTTTCCATGTGAAAATGAGGGAACAGTTTGTCAGTCTTGATGCTGATTTTTTTTTTTGCCTTAGTGTTCTTTTTTGCCTTTTGCCATGTTCTCATTCCTAAATTCCACTTTTCAATAGCACTTTATTTTGACAAGAAATCATCTTGACTGTCATTTACAAAAACGAAGAGGGTTATAGGCTCTGAAAAATTTAAATTCACATCACATGGGGCTCCTGGAAGCTTTACAATTCCAGCTTAATTTGAATTACATTTCCTAGATAGTGAGCAAAATTACATGCTAATTAAAGGAGGGTTCCCAGCTCCTGTTAAGCCTATGAAACTGATAAAGTCAAAGCAGCTGCCCTAAATTCAAATCAGCTGAAACCTTGGTCCTGACTTTTCCCTTTTGCAAAGAGCTAAGATTTGGGATAAAAGACGCATAAGAACAGATTTCGTGCCCAAAGAGATAGAACATTTAACATTTAACCTGTCCAGACACTGACTAAATCCTCTTTAACTCATATAATATACCTATTTAAGTAGGAGCAGTGGCTGAAATTAACACCACTGTTATGGCAAAGTACATTACAGGATTCAACACATCCAGTTGTATCTTGGACCACTGTCACTTGAGAAAAAATGAATGTATCCACATAGCTAAGATTTCACACTAAATTTCATTATGTACCCCTTGAAATCAGTGAAATTGTTTGCTTTGATAACTGCCCAATGGGCCTTTATGGAAACAATAGCTGTAATTTGGTTGTATGCAGCATAGACACATGTCTATCAGATGTCTGTTGGCTGAATGTCAACTGTTGATATCCTCATATTTTGTAATTAATTTAAATGTCTTTAGCACATCATCTTACATATCAAGGGGCAGTGACCTATAAGAAAGCTATGAAAATTGAGCAATGAACTAAGCAAAAACATTTCTAAAATAATATTCTATATGATTCCGCACACGTTAGAAGTGAGCTTCAGACAATGAGCATAAATGTGAAAATATGATAAGGAGGAAGTAAAAAGAGAAGGTAATTATTATTATGATCATCAATGGTTCTGATAGAAATAGAATATCTTTCTACAACAGGAACTAAAAAAAGAAAAATTGCACCAGATATAGAAAAGTTTATGGAGGAGAATCCTGAGATGGATGTTAGACATATTAAATGGAATGAAAAGAAATGAAAAGAGAGAACAAGTGCATATGGCACCTGAAACCTTAAACACATTGCAGTAGAACCCTCTCTAGCCAAAGTAATATCTTCCCATGGATGTTAAATTTAGAGTTAAAACGGGCAAACTTGGGGCTAGAGGTCCTGTCTTACGCAGCCTTTGGGGGTTTTTTAACACCACTTCAAATTTACTTTCACTTTGTATTGTCTGTAACTTCCCTGCCTCAAGTGATTTTTTTTTTTTAATGGGTTAGCAAAAAAAATTCAGCCTGTGAAGGAATATTTTAAAATTCCAGAACACTCTCACAAGAATATACATCACATGGAAAGATCAGTGCCTTTTTTAGGAGACAGATTTGCTCTATCAAGGGCTTGATTTTTATTTCTCTTTTCCTCATTTGTGGAATGAAAGAAGTGCTAAAGTACCACTATAACACACACAGTATGTGAGAGCTGGCTGTTTCAACATTATGAAATGGTGAATGACTTAGTTGTGAGATGTCTTGGATAATCTGCTAAAGTAATACAATAATTAAGGACTGTGTTCATATGATACAACTGTCTGTAGCAGTTTCTTGCTATACTATCGTTGCCTGAAACTTACAAATACCACAGTCCATGGGGCTACTTTGTACACGAATTTCAAAAGCTTGTGAAATTTTTTTAATTTTGATTGCTATCAATAAAATTTTGTGTTTTGATTGCTAAACATAAATAACAGCAGGGGTAACAACACCCCAAATTGTATCAGTACTAGAAACACAATAAATGGTGAAAAAACTAAAGACAAGTCTCTTTAAATGTTACTGTAGGAAGTATTTTACTTTGTTCAGGCGAAAGTTACATAAGCATAGCTGTGAGTGAATGGGATTGCTTGTAGTTCGGTTCTGTCATCAAAGACACATAAAATGATTGTTTTCACATGCCATTCAGGCTTCTGCCTTCATATTGTCTCAAGAACTGCTGCTTCAGAGGATAAAACCTTAGAAGGTCAGTCTGGTCGCAGGAGTAGATCTTCATCCCTCAACTGAATAAAAGACTTTAATGAATCAAGCTCTTAAGTGGAAATTTCTGAAAAAAGAATTTCATTCATTTCTTAAAAACCTCACTCATTTTCTGGCTGTTTGACTTCCTGCATGCAAGACTATACAGATATATATGCCATTTGGCGACATGTTATAGTGTATTTGCCTTTTATATTGTTCTCTAACAGATGCTCAGACTATGGCCTGCTTCCAAATCATAAGGTCAATGTTTAAATCATGGGGTAACTGTGTAATGTTTTAAAAATATTTTTATAGGTTTTTAAGTTAAGATGTATTTTTTGTATGCAGAGCTATTTGGTGTGGGCAGTCAAATTTTATGCATGCATCCATAAGAGCTGGAAATTGATTTTCTACTTGAACTCCCAAGGTTGCACAGTAATTGTAAACTATTGCAGTAAGATAATTGCCATTATATTTCCAACAGTCTCAGTAAAGAAGAAATTCAATTTTGACATCTTCTTGCATCTCACTTTCACTAAGCATTCTGTGAATTTTCCACTGATTTTTAAAAGTGTAAACAATATTCACACTAATTTAGAATTTTTGTGCATACACATATCATGAAACTGCACGTGTAATGGTAGAAATTAATGACTCCAAAGAGGGTTTATCTATTAAACTTAAATGACTTACACATGGATCACAGAACTGAGCTTATAATTCTATGTGAGACTTGGCTCGGTGTTTTGCATTCCAACTCTTAGCTGACATTGGTGACTTTATGTCAATTTGCATCTTCCTTCTTCGGTGTCCTTCATCAAATTTACTACAACCAAAACAGGATTAGAAAAACTTTTACACATCTTTCTTGTAGTACCTCCAGAGAAATGTGTAGACTCTCTCACACTTACAAGGAATCATAGAAACATAGAATCATTGCAGTTGGAAAAGACCTGTAGGATCATCAAGTCCAACCACTAACCTCACACTGCCAAGCCTGTCACTAAACTAAACCATATCCCTCAGCAGCTCATCTATGCGGCTTTTGAATATCTCTAGGGATGGTGACTCAACCTCCTCCCTGGACAGCCCGTTCCAATGCTTAATAATGCTCTCAGTGAAAAAGTTCTTAATATCTAATCTAAACTTCCTTTGACACAACCTAAACCCATTTACTCATTCATTACTAGAGAGAAGAGATTGATCTCCACCTCACTACAACTCTCCTTCAGATAGTTGTAGAGAGTGATTTATGTCCTCTTCTTCTCCAGACTAAACAGCTCCAACTCTTTCATCAGACTTGTTCTCGAAACCCTTCACCAGCTTCGTTGTCCATCTCTGGACACACTCCAGCACTTCAATGTTTGTCTTGTAGTGAGGTGCCCAAAACTGAACACAGTTTTAGAGATGCAGCCTCACCAGTGCTGAGTACTGGGGGACAACCACTCCCCTGGTCTTGCTGGCCACACTATTTCTGATACAAGCCAGGATACCATTGGCCTTCTTGGACACCTGGGCACACTGATGCCTCATATTCAGACAGCTGTCAATTACCACCTCCAGGTCTTTTTTCTCTGGACAGCTTAAAGAAAACTAGCACAACATAATCAAAGTGTTTTTTTCAGATGAGAAAGCAGTAGAGATTGTCATGACAGATGCATTATTAAAGTATTTCAAAGGCACAGTAAGAGTGCAGGAAGTGATGCCAAGCCATTGTCTTTCAGGACAGAGTACGCACAGATACCAAATTAATCCCAAATGCAGGACTATAAGCAACCAACTCATTGCAGCACAGCTCTCTGTGGAAGCTTTTCACCTGCATTAATCAGACTGGATGCAGCCTTATGGTGCCTTGGCTAGACTGCTCTCAGTTATCCAGACTAGCTTAGTCTGATGCTCAGACATCTCTAGCCTGTGCAGCAATGTGTGGTACAGTCCATCTTCAGAGGAATCAGGCAGAAGAAAAATTAAAAGGAGTGATAGGATGAATTTATTTAGATGACTTTTAAAATCTCACTACAATTAAAATACTGTATAATTTTTATGCATATGTTTGAAATGCAACCATGCAACTGTGGTTTAACTCTATAAATTTTCAAGGGAAAATGTTATTTATGTTCCGAGATATCTGATATCATTTCTGTGCTGAAAATATGAACCTACTAAAAAAAAAAAAAAAAAAAAGAAAGGAAACTATAATTAATAAACAAGGTTACATCCTTTAATGATGATTTTACCTTTTACATGACTCCAAGGTAAAATCTATACATTCTGTCTCATTTCCACTGCCTTTTTACGTAATTATTCTGTCAGGATAAACTTCCTTAAAGTTAAGTTTTTATCTGCAAGAGTGAAACAAATTCATTTCCATCATTAATTAACTTCATAACATATATTAACAGCTAAAAAAATTTTCTGTTTAAGATTTGCCTTTATATGAATCACAACTTTGGGTTTTTTCCTCTAATTTTTAATATAACGTTGATATTTCTAGTAGATGGTTTAATATACACTTCTGCATGCAGGCTTTTCCACTTAAAGAACTGATTTGCAATCAATAGCAAATAATTCAAGCAAGCATGTGCTGCCAAAGTCTTGGGAAATGTGTTTGCAATCAAAACAATTTTTATGTAAATGAACACAGTAACTAGCAAGAGTCTGTCATGGGAAAAAGTAGAAGTCTAGCAGCTGTTTTTTTATCTATCCATCTACCTGTCTTTACCTATATAATAATTTTAGTTTACAACAGCACTCAGTAGGATTTCAGTAGTTAAGTCTGTATCCAAGTTCCTAATTTAAATCCCAGTCTTAAAGGGATGAAAACTCAGATACAAAAATTCCCTCTAGGCTACTTTGACATATGGTTTCTGACAATATTGCAAGTGCAGCACAGTGGAAGAAAGAGCACTTAAAATAACTTTCAGGCTGAATCTTGTACACACCTAATCCCATCTAGGACTCCAAGTCCCTATTGGTAATGACTAAAGTAATTAGTCTTGTACTGTTTGCATTATGGTGGATGTCCCTGCTGGAGTCTCAGACCAAGGACATGGTTTTGCAATGAGAAGTCAGTACAAACCCAGGAGGAAGAGACACAAGCAAGAGAAGTCTTTATGCCCCTCAGGATTTGTAGTGCAGTCTCTTGGAATTTGCCACTGTGAAGAATTGAAGACTTCTTCCCAAACACATATAAAGCCCTTTTTTTTCTTCTTGGGGGGGGTGGGGAAAGGGGATGAGGTGGGCTGTGGAATGACAACAGCAGCACAGCATAGAAAATAAGTGGATCTTATGTTTTACCTGTATCTTGGCAGGATGGGTTTTCAAAAGTATGTCAGTGTTCACATGCATAAGATGGGATAGCACAAGGTTAGCCTTGGGTAGGGCCAGCCATGAACCCTCTGTCATTGCTGGGACAGTCCTTCCCTTTCCACCTACAGTGTTGTTTGCATTGCTGAAAGTCTGTGAAGATCTCAGTTCTCAAGGATGGCAAGGTATCTTCCTTTGTGTAATTCTTGCATGTACACATTCCTTCACATGGCTGACCTTTTAAACTCTCTGTCTCTCTCTATTGCATCAAGCAATCTTCATTTTCCATATGCTCCAAGAATATTTCCCACTATATAGTTAGATAAGCATTTTCACGCCTTCTCCATGACTGCCATTCCTTTTAGAAAGTGTTTCCTGTGACTATCAAAGCTACTTCCATATTCTTGAAAGTTTTAAAGTCATGCCTGAAAAAACTTGACACTGCCTAGGTATCTGCTGACTCTGTCACTGTAAAATTTCACTGTTTCCTTGTACTTTTAATACACTTTGGCTGTGTATTACAATACTATGAGACAGCTCTTTGAAGCAGGAACACTCTGCTGTGGTGGCACAGCAGTTGGGATCTGGAGTCATCAGCACATAATAGCATCAGCAAAAACATTATCTTCTGTGCTGAAGTATTGTGGTGAAGTCTCTAAGACTTTTATCAAACAGTGTGACGTCCTTTAAGCCATCACAGGAAGAGAAACATCACTGAAAATATACCTTAACTGCAAATTGTACTCAGAGCTAACATGCACTTTGCTCCTTGTACCTTGCTGAGTTTAACTTGGCCTGAATACATCACCTACTGTCTTTATTTAATGTATTATGAAAAGAAATCTGGTTTAGTCAGATGAAATTATAGGAGGTTGAAATACAATAGATAAATCATTAGCAATTATAACTTCATATATCATTTTGCATAGAAAAACAAATTACTCCTTGATCTCAAGTAGCCTAACAAGCCTTCAAGTTGACTCCTTATGATCTAAACTATGGCTTTTATTTCCAGTAAACTTATTAACTTATTTGTATTATATTTACTGTACCTGGAAGTTCACCTAAAATGGTTCTTGTTTTGGTAATCATAATACTGAAATCCTCAGTATTGATTTACTACATCACCTACACCATTATCATTGAAATACTGAGTTGTCACTACTGTCAAAAAATGAGATCCCTGCCCTGCTCTAAAAAACTTTTAAGGCAAATGTCAGAAAGCAGACACCAGTCACTGCAGGACAAAGCAAACAAGCAAATATGAGGAAGAGTAGCTCCCTTACACACTCGTTCAGACAACATGTTTTATAAAGTTGCTAAAGCTGCACAGAGACTGATCAGGTCAGAAGCCAAATAATGCACTGTTTGACATTTTACCTCCAGGTCTTTTTTTTTTTCTTTTTTTTTTTTTTTAAACGAAAGAAATAAAGGAAAAAAGTCCTTCACTTGACAATCAGTGTGAAACGTAGGTAAAATTACAATTAAACCTCCTCTATTTTTCATATTTAACTGTACAAAAATTAATGACATTGTAGCAATGAGAAGCTCCACACAGTGTAATTCTATTAAGATGTTCTCCACACATCAAAAAACAGTTCAAAACCACATGGGTCTGATTGCCATTTGCACAAACGCCACTAATAGCCACTTTGACAGTATAAAGGAGCTTTGAAGTGGGTATAAATTCTTATTCTGCATTCTTATTAAGGCTCCTTTTATCTGTCAAAATGGTCTAAAAAAAAAGACAATGGTTATGTCTCTACAAACTTCCCAGTTCACTGTAAAATGCACTCACACTTGTACTAGCTATTTGTCGCAGTGAAAAATTCAGAGCACATACAAGTCAAGAAACTGCATCTAAGTAACTGTCTTTCCTCCTCCAGGGTTTTATACTCAAATATTTGCATATAAAAAACTGAAAATCTATTAACAGTGGAAATTTAGTTTTCACGGAAGGATATAGGATCTTTTATCTTATTAATTTATTAGATTTAAATGAGGTTTCAGGTTGTTATCCCTGGGTCTGGCAGCACAACAGGCTTGTTAATAAGAAAGAGCTCTGGTAATTCATCCTCATAGTAACCCATCTGCCCCAATGCAGAAAAGGAGTTACATGTCTTAGAGAGGAATTTGTGATTAAATCTTTCTGAAGCAGTTCTGAACTAGAAATATTAGTACAGTGATTCTTGTTCTATAACATATATTGTTGGTGAGTTGCAGTCATGTATATGTGTTTATCTGTAGATAGGAGGTACACATCTGTATATATGAGAAGACTTTCAAATGAGGTAGAGCATACTGGTGAATAAAAGCTGACAGTCATTAGAAACAGTCTGAATGTACAAGGACAAAGAAACACTCTTGCAAGAATCACTGTGGGGGTGACTGTGCTCTGACTCTTCGCATTTTCATGATGTCCTCTCCTTGGCCTATATCTACCATTCTGGAAAGGCCACAGGACAAAAAGCTCTGTACAGCTTCCAGATGTCCATTATCACTGAGAGGAACCTTTGTTAGTTGCACTGCAGCCATCTACCTCTACTCATTCACAGCTGAGATACCAGTAAAAGAATAAAAAGAGGGAGAAAAAAAGTGTCATTTGTCCTTGCCTTCAGCAGTAATTGGCTCAGAAAAAAAATGGGAGGAAAAAAGATAACCAAGGATGTTATGGATTGAGACAAAGTCAGGGAGGACTCACTGTCAATAATGGTTCTGGGCAAAGCAGACTCCAGTACTCAGAGAGGAAAGTAAGGAAAGTTTATTCTACTACCTACAAGAAACAGAACAAAAAACAAAAAGAGAGTAGGATGATGAGAAAAATTACAACCAGCACTTTAAGATCTCCCTCCTCAATCCCTCCTATATTCCTGGGCCCAGCTCACTGCTCCAGATATCTCTACCTCCTCCTCACTCAATGGCTTGGGGGGCAAGGAATGGGGGATGTGGTCAGTCTCTCACAGATGGCCTCTGCCACTTCTCCCTTCTCTTAGAATGACTCCTTGCATTCTTCCACTGCTCCTACAGGGTCCCTCCCCGGGACATGGCCTCCTCTGGGTATAGTCAATGCCCCTGGCATGCAGGGTCTTTCATGAAGTACAAACAAATCTCTGCTTCGCCACTCCTCTCCACAGGATGCTGGGGAGTCTCAGCTCCAGCACACCTCCTCTTCTCTTTCTTCCCTGCCCTTGGGGTCTACATAGTTGTTTCTATCTCTCTCTTCCAACTCATTGCACCACCACCAGCCAGAAAAGAAGTAAGGACAGAACAAGAAGGAACAGGAAGAACCCTCTTCTTCTGACTTCTTCTTAAAAAGTGGAGGTGCTCAACTGACTCAGCCCCAGAAGTGGGTCTGGCTCAGAGCTGGGGAGTTTTGAGCAACTTCTTACAGAAGCCATCTTTACAGCCCCTTCCCCATTACTAGAAACGGCTCCACACAAAACCGTAACAGCAATGCACTGGCCTAAGACTCTACCAGGAGACCATATAGCAAAACTCACTGCTCCAAAGGATTGAATTTCCTAGCATCAATTATCAAAAACATCGAATCAGTCCATTCAGCTTAAAATCAAACAAACAAACCAACAAGCCACAACAAAACCACAGAAGAAAACTGCAAAAGCAAGAGGTAAATTTGAGCAGCAGTCATATTTACAGCAAATGAATCCTGACAGATGTTTCCAGCAGATAAGTTAGTCCATGAGTGCAATGTTTGAGAAAGAGCTCTGTCTGTGTTCAGTTGCATGATGAATGATCTTAACAAGCCTTTTTCAGGCAGTAGAATGAGGTGTTCATAAAGTCTAACTGTAGCCTGGGGAGAATGTCACTGGCCAATAGAGCCTAGGGAGAAACAAAACAAGTTACTCAACTGAGAGCAATTCAGAGCACGATAGATTCTTCCTGCTGAACTAGTCTGTCTGGCTGTTTCCCCGGCTTCTTTGGCTAAACATGGAACTTCCTTAGGCTAATATTAGCATTTGCTGATGACATTTCCCTAAGTGTTCATTGATTACTGCTTTGAATATATCTACTCATCGTTGGCTACTTCCTGTGTCTGCTTAGCCTTTTGCTATTGCTTCTGAGTCTGCAAGGAGCAGAGGATTCTTGCTGCCAAAAGTTTTTTAAGCTCATTTTCAGCTGTTACCAATACAAGGTACACAAATGCTGTGCTCTGTGTATAGGAATACTCTGATGAGAATATTCTATGAACTTGCTTGTCAAGGAAATTGGTTTTGCATGAATCTTAAGTGACTAAAGAGATCACAAATATCATCTCAGTGATTGGTTTTGTATCATTCTTGCAGCTGTATTTCTAGTTATAGGTCCCTGGGTAACAGTGAACAATTCTTCTCCGTCCTAGGAACATATGCTCCTCAAATAACACTTGTAGATCATTATTAAAGGCAGAGTACTTGTAATTTAACCGAGCAATATATATGAAGTTATTTTAATCTTTTCTCATAAATCATTTATCCTAGCCATTTCATCAATTAGGTAGAACTCCACTGAAGACCTGGTAATTTGAGAAAAACTTGCTGGCACAGAGACATTCAGTGCTTAAAAGTGTCCTCTAGACATCTTCTTAACAGAAGCAAATTGAATGCAAGAACTACTCATCAAGCAAGAATACTTCCCCACACTACTTCCAAGACAATTTGGTTGAACAGCTCACAGCTACATCACAGCAAAAGAAAGTGAGTGGAACTGGAACAACACTGTCAAACTAGGAATTATGGTCTTCTGATGTTATCCATTAACACAAACAGTATATCCCTACAGTACCTCATTAGCCACAAGCACTGTGAATTTCAGTTCCTGATATCAAGTCAGTTAAAAGACCTAAGACTGTAGCTACGTGTTCTTCTACTGATTACCAAGAATATAATCCTATTCTCAGAAAACACTTTGTCAAGATATACTAAATAAAATTACATGACTATTTAAACTATTCAGCCATCTTTTCAAAATTTTGGCAGCCTATTCTTAATTCAAAGATTTATTAATGCAACATGACAACTCTTATCATGGGGAAGGTAATTTGCTTTTAACAGCAGTATTGAGCTACTCAGGAGAGAATACCTTAGTCTGTAATTTAGGAAACAGGATCCTTTGCTGTCATAGCAGCCCTGGAACATCTCACATCTTCAATTTAAACAAATGCACGCCACTTCTGTCATTGGAAATTTATCTTTCAGTTTGATTCCTCTGGATGTTTCCCAGCATGGAACTTGAGGGTTTAAAAAGCAGATCTTTCAGTGGTACATAATCCTGGCACCTGGTGTCTTTAAAACCACTGCCCGTCAAACTAGCACAAACAGATGTTCCTGTCTGTCTGGCGCTGCTGTTGTTAAACTGTCTGTATCTGTCTTTATAGGAAAGAAAAATCTTTATCGTTTTTCTGATCGTTATTTTTTTCCAAGAATCATTAATCTGCTTTGTAGTTTATGTAATACAGAGCAATATATGATCTCTTCTCCTTGGTCACTCATGTCTTATAATGTAGATAAATGTGCTGCACGCCACTTACATTAATTATCCTGGCTGCTTATAAGAAGAACAGATTTCAAGGGACGTTTTCTTCTCTCCCTCATTCCTTTCGCCTTCCCCAAAGGGAGTGGGCATGGACTTTCTATGACTTGATGGTTCAGTAAGGGTTGTCAATCAAGTATCTTCAAAACTGTAGGCTCAAACAATCAAAATGATTTCTCCTCTGGCTAATCAAAAGCAGCTATCCAAACAGAAGTATTTGCTATAACCATGATGACCCATGGACACAAAATCTCTACACTTACAACTGTCTTAATTATTACAACTAACTATAATTTCAATAACAATGTGTCCCTCTTTAATCTGCTACAAAAAGGAAGCTACAGTCAAAAACCCAAGCTAAGCAGATATTCTGTTTCCCTGATCATAGCAGTTATTCCCCTGATCTTACCAGTAACTCTATCCTGCCCATGTTTCTACAAAAAGAGAACTGCACAAGAGGCTTTGAGAGCAGCCACACTTTAACAATTCTCTGTCTCTGCAAAAACAACAGAACCAAACTTGTTCTGCTATGTTCTACATGTACTATTCTGGTTTTGTAGTACTTTGCTTTAGAGTTATAAATTCATCCTGGTTCTTTATGACATCTATTGCCCGAAACAACAACCAGCTTCTAATAAAATTCTGTATTAAATCAAAATTCATTAGATCTGATTAAATAAATTCTATACCACCTAAAGAAATGGTTGAAGGAATCTCGCAGCCGTTAATGATTATCTCTGAGAAATGATGAAGGGAAAAGGTAGTGAATTACTAGAAATGTGGAAGAAAGGCTGAATACATTGTTGATTTTAAAACAAGAAACAAAATAAGAGATTATGAACTATACACTGATCACTTTAACCTAAATTCCCAAGAAATTATTTAATAAATAATTAATATAGATACTACCAAAAGATAGAAAAAAAAGATGAAAAGTGGCCATCATATTTTTCAAGAACCCCTTGCGTTAAATCAGTCTAATTGTCTTCTACAAGCGAGAATATATAAATAGTAGGTATTCAAGCCTAGACATGAGCTATCTGTTTAAGAATTTTGACTCCAGGTAGCTTAAATGATACTTTCACAATTAAATTATGCACATATGATCTAAAATATCATGGTCAGGTTTTTTTACCACACCTTGAAAACAGTTACAAGTACTTAAATGGAAGAATGTCTAGCATGAAGTTTCACCTGGTTCTGGTTTATGTTTTCCTTCGTGACTTAAATTGTAGAATAGAGTTTATACTTATAAAAGTCACAAGAAATGTGAAAGTGGGAATGACTGAAAGAATACCAGAGCACAGGACAAGAATTTGAAGGAGTTTTGACAAACTGGAACTATGGATTAGGAAAAAAATGAAATTCAAATGAGGATAAGGGTCAAGTTGTACACTTGCGTGGGAATAATCCACTTAAATAAGGAATAGAGAACAACTGGTTAGAAAATAAAACTTCAGAGAGGGATCTGAGATTGCAGCAGATGACAGCTGGACATGAGTCAACAGTGCTATACTTGTGAGAAAAGCAGCATCATCCCCAGATCACACAGAAAGGACAACAATCCACATGATGTGAAGCAATCCATTCATGCTGAGATAGCTGCAATGTTGGGACAAGATTTGAGAAAAACATTTAAAATTAAGAAAGTCCAAGAGAAAATAACTAGATGAATGATGAGAAGACAAGAGATCTCTACTAAATCAGGAAGACTGGAAAAAAATGAAATTGTTTGGTCTATAGAGAAAGATCAAGGCAGTAACTGAAATAAAGGATTGCTGCAAAACAGAGAAGGGAATCATCTGTCTTTCATGCTAACAACAGCTAGTGTAACAGACATGGGATTGAAACTATATGAAGAAAAAGTCAAGAGGATTTAAAAGACATTTTTTCCCTTGATAAAGACAGTGAAGTACTAAAATGAACTGCAAGAAAGAAAAAGAAAAGTTGTTTAAAAAAACTAAATGAACATAAGTCAAGGTCAATCTTTCTTAGAGGAGACAGTGGACTACATGTCCCCCTTCCTCCCATCAAAATACTTTGGCAGCAGAGGAAGGGCTACAATGAGATGCTATGAGAATAGCATCCTCTTAGAACCCCTATGAGAAGTCACTTGAAGATTCCCTGTCTCTGAGTCAGACTCTGACCCTCTGGCCAAGGCCAAGCCCATCAGGAGCTTCTGCAATGAGTATTTAAGAAGGGAAAATCTGCAGTAGAAGGAGGAAGTGGGATGAGAGGGAGACAACCATGAGGACGCCAAGGTCAGTGAGGAAGGAAGAGAGGTATGCAAGAGTAGAGACCTCTCTGCACCCCATGGTGAGATGGCAGCTCTCCTCCTGCAACCTGTGGAGGGTAACATTGGAGCTCAGATCTGTCTGTGACCTGTGGAAAACCCCAGGTTGGAGCAGGCAGTAGTGCCTGAAGAAGTCTGTGACTGTGGGAAGTCCATGATGGAGCAGTGCATTCCTGAAAGACTGCACCCTGTGGAAGGGAACCATGATGGAGAAGCTCATGAAGAACTACAGTCTGAGGGAAGGACTCATGTTAGAGAGATTTGTGGAGGTCTGTCTTCCATCAGAGGGACCTCACGTTGCAGCAGGGGAAGAATGTGAGGAGTCCTCCTCTGAGGAGGAAGCATCAACAGAGATAATCTGTGATGAACTGACTCCAACCCCTATTCCTTGTTCCTCTGTGCTGTCTAGGGGTCGAGGTAGAGAAATTAGATGCAGCACTGAGCCCAGGAAGGATGGGGTGGCGGGAAGGTGTTGTAAAGATCTGGTTGTATTTATCATCATCCTATTCTGTTCTTGACTGGTGGTGGATTAAATGAATTTTGTTTTCTTCCCCAAGCTGAGTGTTTTGCCTGTGACCATAACTCGTGAGTGATATTTCCCTGTCCTTGTCTCAACCCACAAAGTCCTTTGTAATCTTTTCTCTTCCCCATCCCACCAGGAAGTGGACAGGAGTAAGCGAGCAGCTGCTTGGTACTTTGTTACAGGTTGAGCTTGAACCATGACAAAACTGCATTATTAATATAAATTCCAGTTTCCTAATCATTTACAGAATATAATCTGTGTTATGATTTATAGGATGTAACTCTAACGAGTTTTCAGTATTTTATAACCATATGTAAGCAAACAATATACTACTAAACGTAGTTCATACTGTGTAATAGAAATGCCAAGCTGGAAAAATACCTACTTTAAACAATAATTTTAAAGTCAGATCTCCCATATGTGCAAGAGTTTGTGATTTAGAATAGTTACAGACACAGTTTTCCTTCTTGTGAACAATGCTCCTTTCAATAGAAGTAGTCTATTTTCTTAGTACAATCACACATCCATGCAGAAAGGCAATGATGCCATCAGTTACTTATGCCTATAAACACATCACTGTAATGGCTTTATAAAGGGCTAAGGATTGCTCTATAGGGAAAGCTGCAGAGTATGTATTCCAGCATGTAGAACACAGGCACGAGTGGCATTTAGATATCTTCAAGAAAAGGTGACTCTAAAGCCTACTCGTTGGTGATTTCTTCAGTTATCACATCCATCACACCAACGCTGAGATGGAATGATTGTGCATGTGCAGTATTATTCTTCCTTCTTTATCCTCAAAATGGGGTGGCAGGTAATCCTTCGCCATTGCTAACCGCAAGACCACTCCTGACCTCCATCTGGAAGATTTGTAGCAAGCACAGGCCTCAAACTATAATGAGGTCTAAATGTTAAATTGCATAGACTGAAAACCTTGGGATGAAAAAGGACAGAGGTACCTTATGTACAGCCATTTGGGGGTCACATGAACTCCAGAACATTGGAGTACAGAAAGTACTCTGCTACCATAATTTTCTTTTGCTTACCTGAAGAAAGCTTCTCAATATACTGGAACTCCTCTGAAACCCTCAAATGTTCAGCAATGAATGCAAAACAAGGTTATGATTGTATTAGTGATCCTCTATATCATCTTGCTATGCGGAGTTTGAGTTGGAGGCACTTGTGAAAATGCTTTAGGTCCTGACTTAGACAAATTATAAAATAGTTAGTTATTTAACAATTCTGAAGAAGCAGAGGAGAATTTGCCTTCAGGAGTATCAAGAAGAGTGTGGCCAGAAGGTCAAGGGAAGTTCTTCTTCCCCTCTACTCTGCCCTGGTGAGGCCTCATCTAGAGTCTTGTGTCCAGTTCTGGGCTCCTCACATCAAGAGGGACAGAGAACTTCTGGAGACAGTCCAGTGCAGGGCCACCAAGATTATCAGGGGACTGGAACATCTTTCACATGTGGAAAGGCTGCAGGAATTGAGGCTGTTTAGTTTAGAGAAGAGCAGACTCGGGGGAGATCTTAGTAACATTTACAAATATCTAAATGGTGGGTGTCAGGAGGCTGGGGCATCCCTTTTCTCTATTATATCTAGCAACAGGACAAGGACTAATGGGATAAAGCTGCAACACAAAATGTTCCATTAAAATATAAGAAAAAACTATTTTAATGTGAGGATGAGGGAGCCCTTACACAGGCTGCCCAGAGGGGTTGTGGAGTCTCCTTCCTAAGAGATCTTCAAGACCTGCCTGGACATGTTCCTATGTCACCTGATCTAGGTGAACCTGCTTCTGCAGGGGGGTTGGACTAGATGATCTCTGAAGGTCTCTTCCAACCCTACCATTCTATGATTCTGTGATTACTCTCTGGAATCATGAAGCCATGGCACTATCATGTACAGTTGTTTACAGTGTTGTTACAAAAGTACAGTGAAACATTACCAAACTGTTACTTAGAGGACAAATCATGTAGTCCTTCCTCACTTCAATAAGGATGGACTCAACTGTTTGATAGATAAAGCTAATCTTAAAAAGATGCTTAAACACTTTCTCAATAGGTATACTTTCTCAAATACAGACCACATTTCACAGTTCTGATATTGCATGTCCAGATTCAAGATACATACATACACCTACATAACAACTTTTTAGATGGTTAAAATGAAGTTATATTAATATTCCTAATTGGCATAAAGTCAGTTTGCAAAGCCATTGATCAACATGTTGTTGACAATCAGCAGTGAAGATATAGGTTACATCCAGACTGAATTGCCAAGAAACCCAGAAGCCCACTGTCCAGTCCTAGTATCTTGATCAGTTACATCAAGGATTTTAGGTGAGCTGCATATTGTGAATGCTTTGTCATGGATTTAGAACACAGTTCAAGGCCTGCACATGCCTCTCACCTCTTTTGGTGTAGAGGACATTCAAAGCAAGCACTCAACCTAAGAAACTGGGCACTTCCAGTACGCAGACACAGGAACTCACAGGAAGTGGCTCATCCCATTTGAGCAAAAGATATCTGAGAAATCAAAACAATTTTCCACTGGATATCCTTCTCTGTTTCCAAGAACTACAGAAGGAGACTTCAAAACTTCAGACCACACAGCTTTTAAGTGATAATATCAGGTTAAGTCTGTCCAGTTTTAAGAAACAAAATAAATAGGAAGTTTTATCACTGTACTACGACCTTGGTCTCCCTATTATTTCTGTACAAATCCCATGTGACATCCTTGGCTGATTTGTTAAGGAATCAAACAAAAAATGAAAAACAGAGATACAACCTGTTCTTCTGAATCAGTGTGAAACTCCTACATTAATGCCATAGTTGTAGTTTTCATCTACAATTATCTGCAAACCTCACAGTTTCCAATCCGGTCTTATTTTACATACTACTGAATATCACATTTTGTCACTCAGCTACTAATAACCCACAAAGAATCAGCGGCTATCACTTTGTTTTTGAAATAGAAAATAAATTATTCTAAGTCTGGCCTTTCTTTGTACGTCTCCTCTGTAGTCAAAGCTCCCATACAGACAATATTAAAGCTCACTGTGCTATCTTTCCAGATTTCAATACCCATAGGTATGTAAAAAGGCAAAGTGTTTCAGTATGAAAAATGAAGGTAATTTAAAGTAGGAATCATCTCTGAATCTCAATTAACTTGGCTTCCGAAAGATTACAGAGCAAGAATCAAATTTTATTTCATTTACTTATTTATGGCCTAGGGTTAGCATGTGCTATTCCAAGATGCTCTGGAATTGCTGTCAATAAGAAATGAAAAATCTATTTGTATGAGGTTCTATTAGGCATGTGTACATGTTGGGGCAGACTTTTTTTCCAAAAAGATGATAACACTAGCAATTTCATCTTTTAGCTTTCTGAATGATCAGTCAGCCCATAAAAATATTTAGGAGAAACTGATAACTTGATTACATCCATTCATATTCTCCCCATCTCTGACACTGCTATAAGCCTAGTTCCTACTTCCTCAGACAGACCGTGAATCAGTGACTCATGATCATATTTGCAGAAATCACACAATTACTTAGGTGTAGATTTATTCAAGGAACGAATTTCTTATTAAAAATGCATAAGGTTCTAAAAATACAACAGACATCACCAGTAATTTTCTGCACGATGTCAATTTGATATGGCATGAAACAACTTTGTAGATAAGATTCACTGCTGATTGGTTTTAGACACCTTTTTTGCCACCAGGTTTGCAAATAGACCTAAATGCAATACCACCACATATGACATAGTGCCAACAGCTTTGTTCTCATACATTCCTTTATGAAGTTTAAAGATGACAGCAATAACTCTAAAACGCAAGGTGATACAGCCACATGGAAGCAATCTCAATTGCATCTGTAGTATACTAAAGAGATCTGAACTCACTCACTGGAATACTCTAACAAACTTTTGGAAGACTGCTGTGATGGGGAAGAACATGTGATAAACAGTATGTGCTCTGTTGTTGCCCTGTTGATCCATTCTCACCATGAAGTCTTTCTGTTCTTCAGTTGTCTCTGTGAATCTCTGTACACTTTTCTATAAAGTTGAAGGCAGGGATTTTTCAGGCATAATTTATCATGCAGTAGAATGTGAGGCATCATGTGTTTCCTAGGAATTTATAGCTGGGTGAATAATATCTTTTTGCTTTTCAATGACCTGTTCAAGTTCAGATAAGAAAAAGATATGACCACTTGAAATCTGGATACAAATTTTCAAAAATGAGTTGATGGTTTCAATTCAGTTCTTAGTAGACCCCTGTTCTCAGCAAACTCCATCAAAATAGACACTAATACTCAAAGATTAGGCTGGGATCTTAAGATCTCATGTCAAAGACATATCACACTACTTTTATAGATTTGACAGAATAAATGGTTCAGGTTTCATGGAATATATGGAAAGGTCTCAGAAAGCACTATGAAAATGTGGTCTTTCATTCTCTTATAAACACTGGGCAAAGTACATGTTGTCTTAATGTTTTCAGTACTGATGTTAGTAGTATTATGGAAAGACTTGCATAGCCATGCCAATAGTCAGATATTCTTTCCTTTACTAACTGGGTACTTAACACACTCAATGTGTATACTATCTGTGCTCAACATCTACATTATTGCACATATTCTTAGAGATGGCCAAATATTTGTTATGTGGTATTCAATGCTTGTACAGACCTTTACAGAGTTCTGTCAAAAATCTTTTATGTTAACTATCTTATGTTTAATTATAAATATCAACTAGGTTAACTACACCTCATAAGCAGTATATTTAATTTTGTTTCACACTTCAGTTAGTAAATGATACCTAGCTATAGGAGACATGAGTTGTACTCCTGACTCTGCTTTTGATTATGTGAGTTTGGACAACATTTCTTAATTTCCAGTCTTCACAAGTGATGATTACACATATCTAACTACATATGTAGGCCTTAACCTCAAGGGGTAGTGGGCTCAGCTGGATACAAGTTCTTCTAATTGTAGATGGTCTTTGCAGCAGAACTGTATTTCCCCAGAAACTCTCACTATATCCCATTAGAGCTAAAATAATCAGTTAGAAAAATAAAATGGCCTGGAGCATCAATGAAAAATAGTTTGAGCAAAGAGGAGTGATAAAGATACAGACAAGACATTTAAAAAGTTTGAACTTTGATCAGCAATCGTGTCCTTAAAATATGCATAAAATTTTCTAATTTAATTATTTCAGTGCATTTTTAAATATCTTTAGCTTTTTTCAAATCTTTTGCCAATATATTTCCTTTAGGGTCTCTTCAGTTTTACAGATTAAGAGTTATAGACTTCTATTTCTTTTTCTTACACAATAAAACTTGCCTGATATAATTTTGTTCTTAAAAGAGACTGAACAGTCTTTTTTTCTTTTTTTCCTTCAATCTCATTCACTAGATAAAATATTTTGCAGAAAACTAGCATGAAATCTCCAAAGAAGCACTAAGTTGTCCAAGTTACAGGCACTAAGGGCTTATGTGCAAAAGGACTTGACATCTCGTACAGCTTTTCCCATCTCATACATGCACACCTTATTTGTCTATGTCTTATCAGGAAACTAAGCTTTCCTGAAGGTGTGTGAAGTTCTTCTGAAGACAGGCAACAGTTGACAGCAAACAAGCTTAGAGTGATCCTGTGCTTAGAGGGTAAGACACAGCTTCCCAGAGGAATGATGTAGGTGTCTGGTTCTGAAGTTAGCCTAGGATTCTCTCCACTTCATCACAATTCTTTTAGCTCCTGTGATGTGGATTTGATTTCATACAGGAAATGCAGGAATCAAGCCTACATATGGATTACCAAAGAATGCACTAACTGCAAAGCTCTTCTGCAAAAAGCAGTTGGCAGCTTGTTCTCCTCTACTGTGTGCAGAACCAGAAGGCTTTTTACACTCATGCTTCTGGCTGTAGTGTCATGGAAATCCAGGAGAAATGTAGTAAATTGGATACAGTCTTCTCTTTGGCTCTCCCTGTTTGCTGGTTTAGCCATTCCCTCCCTAGTCTATCCACTACGGCAAGCCCCATTCTTCAGTATCCTCCTGTCCCCATTCACTGTACTTCTGCGTTGTATTAATTACGTACTTGAACCTGGACCACTACATCTTCAGTGGTGAAACATTGACTGCCAGGACAAGTAAGCCCCTCTGGGGGATCAACACTTTGGCAATTGCATTGTCTGTGCTTGTGTGTTTCTTCCACCCCAATAGTCTTCCAGTTCACTGACTACTTTCAAACATATTTTGTGGAAAGGTAGAGATCGTAAAAACACCTGTATAGGCAGGACTTGTAGCAGTGATCAAGGAGAGTATCAATCAGATGATGAAGCAGAGGGAGAGAGCTTGTAAACATGCCAAGTAAACACTATGGATCCACATGAGCTAGAGATGTGACAGACACTGGAGAACCTAAAGGGAATTAAGTTCTACCTCCTCTTTCTCCTTTCCCCCAGCATAGGAAAGTTTCACTCGGATCTCACATCTTCTTAGACACCAAAATAAACATCATGGGATACAAATCTGCATGAGGAAAAAATTCTTTAGTTTCCTGAACTCAGAATACTGCTTGTAACACCCTATTGCTCATATTACTTTCACCCCAGAACATCAGTAGCAGCCATCACATAGGTAGAAGGAATAATAGTTTATGGGATGGATTTTTATTCTCTCTGCTCACATGCTGTCAATGCATAGCCAGATTCCTACTAATGAAGTTACTCACCAGATATTTTTCCCTCTTTAAGAGTGTAGGAGAAACTCACACATTCAAACTTTCAGAGATTATCTGTGAAATAATCTGCAAGAGAGCATCTGTTATCCAGCAGTTATCTGTAGTGGCCTATACAGACAGAAAGGAATCAATTCAGATGCAGCATGTTTTCACAGTGGATAGAAAGGTTCCAAGCAAATGACTTGAAAATGCCTCACTGAATATTTTATCCTTTACTATCATAGGCCTAGAGAAGCTGAATGTTCTGGCATACAGCTGGAAGGATGATGGCCAATATTTGTATTTATGTTGTGTGGATCCTTAAAAACAGGTATTCTAAAAAGATGTTTGCAGTTTATAATCCCAGAGAATACAGAGTGATCATAAAGCAACAAATGTTGAGAAAGTTGTAGCACACATTACAGCTTCTGTTTTCTCTCTGGAAGAAAAATAAGTAGACTTACTTATGAATACCAGAATAAGATCAGAATGTTTTTTTTGACAGAAAAAAAAAAAGTGAAAAACTAAAAAAAAAAAAAAAAAAAAGAAAACATAAGAATGCAGAGTAAAACTATCAGAGAAATAAAGATGGAATGTTTAAGTTTGTTGCAGGCATTTTTTGATCTACAGATTTTTGAGGCTAGATGTATGATAGAGGATAAATAATGAGGACACTGAGCAAATACAGAGTTGTCTGGAAGTCACACAGCTACCTCTAAAAGTCTAGGGGCTTGACCAGATCTTTTCTTTTTTAGGTAAGTCACATTGATAGATTGATGAAAGGGAAAGCTGAGATAAGCTCACTAACAAACTACTTTACAAATAAACTGAAAATTTGTTTTCAGCCTTGAGTGAAGGAAAGCATAAATTTAACAAAGAACAACGCTTCGTGATTGTCTAGGTATAATGTACTCTACATCAGATTTCCAGTAAGATTGTTTGATTTTCTCAGCCATGAAAATAAATTTATTTTCAGTATTTTGGAGCTTTTCAGCTGTATGCAACAAATGGTACCGTATAGGAACTCATCACTCTGTCCCTGTAAAGACAAGAAATGAGGCCTTCAAATGTAATTTCAGCTATTGTTCTGGAAAAAAAAAACAAAAAGTATATACTGAATTTTGTACAAAGATACAAGTGCGGAGTCCTGTACCTGGGGAGAAACAACCCCATGCATCAGTACAGGCTGGGGATTGACCTGCTGGAGAGCAGCTCTGCTCTGGGAGTCCTGGCTGACAACAAACCATGAGCCAGCAATGTGCCCTCGTGCCCAAGAAGGCCAATGGAATCCTGGGATGCATCAAGTAGAGTGTAGCCAGCAGGTCAAGGGAGGTTCTGCTCCCACTCTACTCCTCCCTGCTGAGGCCTCATCTGGAGTCCTGTGTCCAGTTCTGGGCTCCCCAGCTGAAGAGGGACAGAGAACTTCTGGAGAGAGTCCAGCACAGGGCCACCAAGATTATCAGGGGACTGGAGCATCTTTCATATGAGGAAAGGCTGCGGGAACTGGGGCTGTTTAGTCTAAAGGAGAGGAGACTGAGGGGGAATCTCATTAATATTTACAAATATCTAAATGGTACATGTCAGGAGGTTGAGGCATTCCTTTTTTCTGTTGTACCTAGCAATAGGACAAGGGGTAATAGAAAAAAGCTGGGACAGAAAAGGATCCACTTAAACATAAGAAAAAACTATTTCACTGTGAGGATTAAGAAGTCCTAGCACAGTCTGCCCAGGGAGAGTGTGGAGTCTCCTTCCTTGGAGGTCTCCAAGACCCACCTAGACACATTCCTCTGTGACATGTTCTAGGGGAACTTGCTTCTTCAGGGGGGTTAGACTAGATGATCTATCTCTAAAGGTCCCTTCCAATCTCTACTATTCTATGAATCTATGATTCCATACCAGTAACACAGATTGATTTTTTTTTTTCATTTAAATGGAGTAGTATATAAAAAGATAGAGAATTACTCAACCTGTTTATGTATTACCCATGCAGAGTAACAGTTGACTGTTTGGGGGGGGTGGGGGGTACATATTTAAAAAAAAAAAAAATGTCTATCAATGGCTAAAGTACTGACAGAGTCATTTGAACTTCTGAAGAAACAATCCCTTTGTGGGTGTCACAGTATGGCTGAAAACTACCACTGGTCTCATAGCTCAAATACAGTTTCTCAGAATGCCTTTCCAACCATGCATGCTAATGTAGCAGACTAATTTTTTTTTTTCATGCCAGAAGCCCGTAGTTCACCCAATAGCTATTTTCAATTTCTCTGCATGGGATGGAGTTAAGGTCACTGAAGTCATGAGTTAATTACTGGAAGAACAAAAAAGTAATAGAAGGTTTTATTCAGAGAATTTTAGAAAGAACAATAATTATTGGGAGAAAATATATTTCTAAATGTCTTACAGTGACGATTTAACACAGTTTTCATTTTGTGACCTGTGCTGTTATGATTAGACCAGAAATTTAGCCCATTGTAACAGATCTTGTGATTCTCGTAGGAAACTCTCCAATGTTTTTAGCAGATTTGATGTCTGAGTTTGTTCTGCCATTCAATACAGAGTAACCTTGTCTATTTAATAGAGCTGACAAAAGGCACATAAAGACACTGGAATATATGTGACACATTAACTATGACTAAATCACAGATGGCACAACTTTAAGAAAGAGCACTCCTCTAATCTTTCATTATGATTGAGGGGTTTCATTTCTTCTATGAGGTCAGAAAAACTGGCATACAAAACCTCTGTCTCTGTGAAGTGTGTAAATCTACAGGAAGTTTCTCTGATGTACTGACATTGCAAGCCAGGAAAAAAAAAAATGGAGAAAACAGGCAACTAACACAACGGAAAATTAAAACCCAGACCTAAAAGGAAAAGGAAGCATCAGCTCTCAGTAGGATTTGAGAGTAGTCACCTTAAAAGATGGTATAAAACTTGGACTAGTAGAAGATTCTTGGCTACATCACCAATGTTGGCCATGCAAAGGCCCATATCACTTCTGTTCCACCATTATAGGCACAAGAGTATTCACCTAGATAAATGTGACCTATACGTATAAGAAAATTATTCAATAAGAGGAGAAGCAATCTACTTTGTGAAGGGAGGAGTTGACTTCACATTATTTTTATCCACATTTAGTTGTCAGACTATTATCTGAAAAAGTGCACTTGAGTGTCCTGTGGTCTACATTTATGAAGGTTAAGTCTTTAAGATGTCACCCCAAATACAGGGAAAAAAGGGTACAGCAGGCAGTGACCTGGTTTCTGAGTATGACACAGAGATAATAACTCAGAGATGCCACAGTCTTTACAATCCACATTGTTATAACTGAAGAAATTATTTCTTATCATTCAACTTTAAGTACAGCTTCTGTGAGCTCAGTGAAATCCAAAGGAGTTTGATTTTTTTATAATTTTAAAGGCTAAGTAGAAGCTCCAGAGGTACTAACTGGTAGAGCTGCAGAAGCTTGAAATCAGAGAAGAGTGCATAATGTAACCAGCTCCTTTCCTGTGTTCTATTGTCTAGATGGAGAGATTTTTCAGGTTTTAGAGAAAATGGGAAGGAAAATGTTCATTACATCTGAGAGAGAAAATCCCTTTTCTATCAGACATCCTTTGTACTTATATGTATGTATTGCCTAAAAATTGAGTAAGTACAAATTATTTAAGATGTGGTATAACTGATACAATTTGTTTCTCTTCGCTAAGATTTATTGTCAATACTGGAGAAGGTTGAAGCCGGTACAAAAACACCTTTTGAAAACACCAGGTCAGAAAATTCAAACTATAAAGCAGCCATTACTTGGTTATTGATTCTAACCCTTTGATAGGGCTGGGTAAGTCAGGTATATTATGTCTGAGTCTTTGAACATTTTTTCCTTTTCATTTCAGCAAGCAATAACATCAGAGACATTCAGCTAATCCTTTCAGTTTCTAATCAGTATTGCAGAAAAATTTATTTCAGTGACTGATCCTCTCTGTAGCTATTGAGAATTTCAAGTTGAAATGTTAATGATTATAAAAATGTCACTGAGATGACATACTGCCCCTTTCTGCTGCCTACAGTTTTGAAAGAAAACAAAGTTACCAGATGTAGCACTTGTGCTTCCTGGTGAAGTACAAAATTACTGAACCATTTTACATGCATAAATTGACTTTTTATAAAAGAAACTCCCCTGAAGTACTACTAGTCATAGTCAGCAAATATGTATCTCTTCCCTCTTTCCTCATCCACCAGAAAGCAGGAGATGGCCTTTTCCACACTGGAGGATCTCCTGTTGCCAATTTCCTTCCAAGGTGAGATTCCCTGATGAAAGTGAGAATCTCAGGCCTCAAGGCAAGACTTTTCCTATGGTGTTACTTTCAAGTACTCTAGAAGATAACTTTACTGTCCACCTCCCACAGAGAAAGCTGAGAGTGTGGAAAGAACATTTATTTTCTGACTGAACATGTTGAAAGTCAGGATTTATTCTTAAATGATGAGTTTAGACTCTGCTTTCTGTTCCTACTCTCTTGTGACAGAACATTATGAAAAAACAGCAAAAAGTCTGCTTTAAATTGCTTTTTGAGTTCCATGGAGCTGTTAGGAATCATACTTTAATACACATAACACACCCTACACACAAAACCCCTTCCCTTGATATAAGCCAGGATCTTCATATATAAACCCTTTATTCCTAGAGCTCAGACTCCAAAGAGAATATTAAATATTGTGATGATTAAAAAAACTCCAATGATATATAAAATCATAAGTCTTGACAATAGTGGAAATTTTTAAAATGTTGTCCATTTTTATAGGAGTGTACTAAAGAGCCTAAAAGCTTTTATTTTTTAAGCAGAAAGCAAAACCTCTCTTACCTATCTACAACACAGCATTAATGCAGGTTGAGAGGAATGACATTTGACAGATTTGAATGAGGTAGAGCAGCTATTCAATGACCCTTCTTCTAAAGACACAACTACTACTAGAAAGCATTCAAAATTATCATTGATGAAGATTTCTAAAATTTTTCACCAATCAACTATATTCAAACATTGGTCAAACTTTTTTGCTTACTAGCTCTTTCTTTCTATCAACTCTAGACTATTTCAGCACCAGTGGAACTTTTTAGCAAATTGTCTGAAAGCATATATCCAAAATAAATTCTTTTCAAAGTTAATGAAGTGTTATGGAAATGTAGATCCCTCAAAACACTTCAGAATTTCATCTGTAATCTCTGCTACTAAAAATACTTACTAAAGAGTTTTAATAATCACCTTCACAGTCCAAATGAGCAGCAAAACTATTATTTACAATTTTTATACAAATTAATTAAAGTAGCATCTGCAAAGACTTGTTAAGGAGATTTGTACTCATTCTGAGCACTGATAAGCAAAACCTGTATCCCTTCATCATGCTTTTATATTAAAAATTGCCATGCACCAGTGTACAGTCCAAAAGAATGTCCAACAAAAGCTGAAAAAATAGTGAGGGTTATCTGCCATACCATAGCTCATTTTGGTATGCCAAGATTGGTTAAACCCTTAAACTAGATCTCATGTTTCAGCATTTAGAAACTTTTCAAGTTTCTGATAGCTTGAACTGATATATTTCTAAATAATCAAGTTGTCTTCATACCATTCATGTTACTGTATTTCATGACCAAGTAGGGTAGAAATTTATTACTTCAGGAAGTGCAAGTCAGATACAATTCTACTAAAATCCACAGGCATTGTTGTTTCATTCACTTGTATGCTACATTATGTACACTCTGCAGCAAATGCTCTTTGTTTTCCCTCTTTCTACATAGGTGATGATTATTTAGTCACCATATTTAGACTTTCCTGTCACTTTTATAAAATTGTCTACAGAATACTCAAGATTTTATTTAGCAGCCCCTCTTGCACAAATTGTAAAGCAACATGGGTGCACAAATCTGAGAGTCATATTGATTCTACCAGGTTATATATTGTCAAAAGTCTGCTATGGATCTAATCACATGTACTCCCCTTTTAAACAGAGACAGTGCTGGTTTCCCAAATCTACTAAGCAAAGCACAAGACATGCTGTGGTGTTTTAGCCCTGGCTGGGTGCCAGGTGCCCAGCAAGTCATATATCACTCACCCTCCTAAACTGGACAGGAGAGCAAGAAATATAACGAGTGGTTTGTGAGTCATGATAAGGACAAGGAATTTGCTCAGCAATTAGCATCATGGGCAAAGCAGACTGAGCTTGGGAAGCAAAGATTTGATTTATTAATGAACAATCAAAACAGATCAGGGAGATGAGAAATAAATCTGAATCTTAAAGCCTCTCCTCCACCCCTCTCTCTTCGCAGAATTCTCTTTTCTTCCTCCAAGTGTCTCAGGATAGGGGGCTACAATCAGCACTACACATGGACTTTGCTGCTGTTTCTTCTCAGGAGGAGTCTTCCTCACACTTCTCACTGCTACAGTGTGAGGTCCCTCCCACAGGAGTCAGTCCTCCATGAACTGCTGTAGCGTAGGTCCTTCCCATGGGGGCAGCTCCTCACATCCTACCCCAACGTGAGTCACCCACCAGGAGAACAGTCCTTCTGGTACCGACTGCTCCAGCCTGAGTCCCTCACAGAATCATAAGTCCTGGCAGCAAACCTGCTCTGGCGTAGGCTCCTCTCTGCCCATGGGGTCCCAGATCCTGCCAGGAACTTGCTCCAGGGTGGGCTTTCCACAAAGTCACAGCTTCCTTCAGACATCCACCCACTCCAGTGTGGGGTCCTCCATGGGCTGCGAGTGGATCTCTGCTTCCTGGTGGCCTCCATGGGCTGCATGGGCACAGCTGCCTCACCATGGTCCTCAGCACAGGTCTCAGGGGAGTCTTTCTTTCAGGGCCTAAGCACCCTCCTCCCCCTCCTTCTCCTCTGACCTCAGTGTCTGCAGAGATATTCTCACATTTTTCACTCCCTGCTACTGCCATTTAGCAACTGTGCAGCAACTTGTCCTTCTCAAATATGTCAACCACAGAGGTGTTACCTCAGTCACTAATTGGCCAGGCCTGGGTCAGCAGTGGGTCCATCTTAGAATTGACTGGAATTAGCCCTGTCAGCTACAGGGTAAGATTCTGACAGATCTTTGTTCAAAGAAACCACCCCTGTAGCCCCTTCCACTACCAAAAACCTGGCCCAGGCAAAACCCCTGCACAGACAGACTGGATCTTTCTGGATTCATGCTTTGATCTGTCAGTTTTATGACTTAAAGACAGAGCTTATATTTTTCCTGAAATGGATACCATTGGATAGGTTTTTAAACAAGCACCTTGTTCCTGTGTTCTTGAAACTGTGTTTCAATTAGGTAAATATGTGCATATAGTGACCAACTTTGTCCCCAAATCATCTTGAGGATATTATTTACATGTTTTTATTTTTTAAGCTTTTGAATTCCAGATGTTTAAAGCATTAGCCTTTATATATATATATATATATATATATATGAATATGGAAATCCAGTATTAACATATAGTTTATTCTTTTTTAAATAAGGAAAAACTTCTCCAACCATCTCTATTGACTAAAGTTTCTAAAATGTTTACTTTCTTATCTTTGCTGTGAAATTAAAAGTCCGTACTAACACGAGCACTAGTTTGCCAATAAATGCAAACTACTTTGGCCTTCCCAGGTCCCATTAAGATGGCTGACTCCTAGGATAAATGACAGTAGCATTTTCAAAGCTACTAAATTATTCTGATTCTATAGAAGCAGAAAGTGTCTGTCATGCAGAATCCTAGAACTGGTGAATCTGAACAAACAGGAATAACTGAGTAAAATCCACTGCTAAAACTGCGACAAAGATCTTAAGATAAAAGGAGAGATTTATGTTAAAATAGAAGCTTGCAGTAGCAGATCACTTTAATTTACTCTGCTATATGTTAAGCAAAAAGGCAAGTAAAAGGTGAGTAGACAGATTTGACTTGTAGATCAATACTCTGTTGATCTCGGGCCACAAAATAATTCATCTTTGCAGTGCAGGGCAAATGTAAAGGGGAATTAATGTCAAATCAGTTAACCACAATCTGAAATTGAAAAAGCATGCAGTACTGAAAATGATGGTTAGTACAAGTTCCTCCTATTGATATCATCCAGTGCATTCATTGCAATGTATTAATTACACAGTGCAGTCAGGTCAATTTCCTAAGCTAATACGATAGCAATCAACTGCTGCAGTGTCTCCACCATTTTGTTTAGCACTATGTTTCCTTAGCTGAGTCTAAACTTCCTAGAGAAAAAAAAAAATAATTTCAGTTATCTCCTATAAGCTGTCTTTATCTACACAACTCACATTTGGAGGGAACACAACCGCTCAGGAAATAAATGTAGGCTCAGTATCATCATTATGTTAATGTACTTGGAAATTCCATTTGGAAACCATCTTTATTTGTCATGTCTCCAGACAACAATCAGTAGAATTTAAAGCATGTATGGATTCAGTGTATTTAAAAAAAAAATTAAAAAAAAGAAGTTTGTGTGGGTTGAGAGCAAAGGAGAAGGTAGTACAAAGGAGAAAAGGAAAGGAAACAGATAATTAAGATCTTTTAAGAACAAAATATTTTTTCAGGAATAGGTACAACATACGTATTAGATTGATAATGGTACTAAAAAATAGCTATTTGAAATTATAGGAATATTCCAAGAGACTAACATTATCCTTACTGCTGAGTGTACCCCTAAGTAGTTGAAAACTGATCATTTGATTAACAACAGTGAGACTTAGCCAGTTCTTTCCTGATCCTTTGCAGTTTTAACAAAGGTTGCTCAAATGATTGGTTCAGAGTTTTATTTGTTCCATATCAGACTGCAAACTCTACACTTCTCAAAATTCTTCATGAAACTGAGGGATGAAAAACCACATTGATCACCTTGAACTGAGATTTATCCAGTTTTATTTTAGACAGCTACCTGATCTACCTGATCAAGAAATATCACTCAGGTTCTAATACCACTGTGGGACACAGAGTCACCTCCCCAGACAGATGTAAATCAGACCTCATGACATCAGCTTAGTGCAAGGGAGACTCTCACTAGAGCCACATACATTTGGATGAATTTGGAACAAAATACCTTAATTACATCACAGACACTGTTCTAAACCAGGTAAGATCAAGACTCACGAGTTGGAACATCTCAGTAGATGTCTGCCATTAAGTATTCACTCAGAGCTCTCCCTGTAAACACCCAGAAAAATTTCAGTTGTCTATTGTATAATGAGACAAGTTCCTGTTTCTTTCCACTGACCAAAAAGAAGTTTAACAATCAACTTAGGTGTAAACACCTGTTTAAGAAATATGTATTTGGTCACATAAACACTGCCTCCTCTTTTCATTGTCTCTCCATGGATCATCTTGCATCCTACTTCTCAACAACATTATTCCTTATCACGTCCTCTTCTATCAATTATAGAATACTGTAATTGTTTTGCTTGGAAAAGACCTTTAAGATCATTAAGTAGAACTGCTAACATAAAACTGCCAAGTCCAGCACTAAAGTACATCCCTAAGCACAACATAGAATCATAGAATCATAGAATGGCAGAGTTGGAAGGTACCTTTAGAGATCATCTAGTCCAACATCTACACATCCTTTCAATACCTCCATGGGCAGTGACTCAACCACTTCCCTGTGCAATCTGTTCAAACGTTTGACAACCCTTTAGACAAAAAAAGAAAGGAAGTTCTAAAATCTAATCTCAACCTCCCCTGGCACAACTTGAGGCCATTTCCTCTTGTCCTGTTACTTGTTACTTGGGAGAAGAACCCAACATCCACCACACTACAATCTCCCTCTGGGAGCGGTGGGGAGAAAGTGTTTTAATGTTTAGATTTTATTTCTCATTACCTCTGTTCTGATTGGTAATAAATTAAACTAATGTCCCCAAGTTGAGCCTGTTTTGCCCATCATGATAATTGCTGAGTAATCTCCCTGTACTTAACCTCCAAGCTAGACAAACCATCATCCTCCTTATTGTTTGGTTCTACTTGCAATCCTTCATACCTATTATTCAAGGCACCTGGGAGGGTGGGGAAGACACAGAGGAGACACATCTGCTGCCATGGGCAGGAACCTGTCCCCTATCTGTTGGGTCACCACTTTCAGCCAAGCAGACAGGGAATCCTGTGTATGTTGTGTCTTGTCTGCTTCTTGGGCCTGTCCCAGGGAAAGGAGGGTGAGATTCCAGTAGTCTCTCTGTCTCACACTCCCTTATACTCCTCAACCTACTCCTCTCCTCCCAGAACTCTGACACTAAGCAGAGGTGTTCCTCTACCTGAGTGCATTGTCAACACAGGTCACTGCTGCCATCTGGTACTGGCATAAGTTCAGCCTGTAACTTGAGTGGCTGCACAATCTCACCAGAGCTCTGTCTGGGCAGCCACATCAGTCACGGTAGTTGCAGAGCTTAGAGAGGCTGTGGCTTTCTGCAGGGTGGTGAGCATTGCTCCCTGGCTGAGCTGGCAGGGCTTCGGTACCCTTTCTGCATGTCTTTCTGTGAAAGCTGCTGGGCAAGTTGCTGCACTGTCTCCTTGCTGATACGTCAGGCCCTGTTTGCCCACTCTGGTCCCTAGCATTCCCTCAGGATATCTGTTATACAGAGTGAGAGCTTGGCTGCCATTGACTGTGGCCCTGGCCAGGTCTAGACAGTCACTGTCCAATGGGCTGATCTGTGTGCTTCTGGCAACTCCCTCAACTCTGAGGTTGTTCTGGTTTGGGAAGCCTCCTGTGCACCACACTGGACTGCTCCACTGTGGATCCTGCTGGCACTGAGTGGCTGCATGCCAACCAGTTATTTAACTGCCACCTCTGTCATTACTTATCCTTCACATCTCTTGAAATGAATGAGAATGAGTATTATTTCAGGCTGGCTAGGAATTCAGGAAGACTTTTTGCATCAGTTAAATGTATTTAATTTTTCAAAACTGCTTCAGACACATCAGTTAGTTGAGTCTTAAAAATCAATTAAAAGTTCTTAACTCACCAGTAACTTATTGTTTACATCTATAATCAGTCTTGAGGAGGAAACATGAAATGGAGCTATAGATAGGATACTTGGAATTTGCATGGAAGACTACTGAAAAGGTAAAAAAACTCAGACAACATAAGTACACAAAAGAGCAGTACTATCAATTAGCAACCATTTTCTGGTGGAAAATTCATTCAATGGCGGAAAATTCATTCAATGACAATAAAATAGTCACTAGACAAGCAGATAGTGCCTCAGCTATTAAAGAGGGTAAATAGATATATGTAGTTTCACTGGGAGAGGTAGAGATGAGAAAA
>WBNH01000174.1:41328-99002 GCA_013401255.1 Urocolius indicus | reverse complement strand
AGAATCATAGAATCATAGAATGGCAGAGTTGGAAGGTACCTTTAGAGATCATCTAGTCCAACATCTACACATCCTTTCAATACCTCCATGGGCAGTGACTCAACCACTTCCCTGTGCAATCTGTTCAAACGTTTGACAACCCTTTAGACAAAAAAAGAAAGGAAGTTCTAAAATCTAATCTCAACCTCCCCTGGCACAACTTGAGGCCATTTCCTCTTGTCCTGTTACTTGTTACTTGGGAGAAGAACCCAACATCCACCACACTACAATCTCCCTCTGGGAGCGGTGGGGAGAAAGTGTTTTAATGTTTAGATTTTATTTCTCATTACCTCTGTTCTGATTGGTAATAAATTAAACTAATGTCCCCAAGTTGAGCCTGTTTTGCCCATCATGATAATTGCTGAGTAATCTCCCTGTACTTAACCTCCAAGCTAGACAAACCATCATCCTCCTTATTGTTTGGTTCTACTTGCAATCCTTCATACCTATTATTCAAGGCACCTGGGAGGGTGGGGAAGACACAGAGGAGACACATCTGCTGCCATGGGCAGGAACCTGTCCCCTATCTGTTGGGTCACCACTTTCAGCCAAGCAGACAGGGAATCCTGTGTATGTTGTGTCTTGTCTGCTTCTTGGGCCTGTCCCAGGGAAAGGAGGGTGAGATTCCAGTAGTCTCTCTGTCTCACACTCCCTTATACTCCTCAACCTACTCCTCTCCTCCCAGAACTCTGACACTAAGCAGAGGTGTTCCTCTACCTGAGTGCATTGTCAACACAGGTCACTGCTGCCATCTGGTACTGGCATAAGTTCAGCCTGTAACTTGAGTGGCTGCACAATCTCACCAGAGCTCTGTCTGGGCAGCCACATCAGTCACGGTAGTTGCAGAGCTTAGAGAGGCTGTGGCTTTCTGCAGGGTGGTGAGCATTGCTCCCTGGCTGAGCTGGCAGGGCTTCGGTACCCTTTCTGCATGTCTTTCTGTGAAAGCTGCTGGGCAAGTTGCTGCACTGTCTCCTTGCTGATACGTCAGGCCCTGTTTGCCCACTCTGGTCCCTAGCATTCCCTCAGGATATCTGTTATACAGAGTGAGAGCTTGGCTGCCATTGACTGTGGCCCTGGCCAGGTCTAGACAGTCACTGTCCAATGGGCTGATCTGTGTGCTTCTGGCAACTCCCTCAACTCTGAGGTTGTTCTGGTTTGGGAAGCCTCCTGTGCACCACACTGGACTGCTCCACTGTGGATCCTGCTGGCACTGAGTGGCTGCATGCCAACCAGTTATTTAACTGCCACCTCTGTCATTACTTATCCTTCACATCTCTTGAAATGAATGAGAATGAGTATTATTTCAGGCTGGCTAGGAATTCAGGAAGACTTTTTGCATCAGTTAAATGTATTTAATTTTTCAAAACTGCTTCAGACACATCAGTTAGTTGAGTCTTAAAAATCAATTAAAAGTTCTTAACTCACCAGTAACTTATTGTTTACATCTATAATCAGTCTTGAGGAGGAAACATGAAATGGAGCTATAGATAGGATACTTGGAATTTGCATGGAAGACTACTGAAAAGGTAAAAAAACTCAGACAACATAAGTACACAAAAGAGCAGTACTATCAATTAGCAACCATTTTCTGGTGGAAAATTCATTCAATGGCGGAAAATTCATTCAATGACAATAAAATAGTCACTAGACAAGCAGATAGTGCCTCAGCTATTAAAGAGGGTAAATAGATATATGTAGTTTCACTGGGAGAGGTAGAGATGAGAAAAGAATCTGCCATTATTGATTGAACAGTATTATTTCATTTTAAGATACTTACCATTTTTGTCAAAACTCTTCCTGAACTACACTGCACTAGAACTGTTTCATCAAAGCCAGTGTCTTAAATGCAGGTTAAACCATCAAATCAGTAATTTCTAGATTAAAGCATATTTATTAGCAAAACATTAATTACTCTTGAATGATTCACTACTAACATAAATGCTACTGAGTACGTGCAAGACAAGAATATTCTTAAGTACATGCTAGCAATAGCCAGCACAGTAATAACACAAACCTGTTCCCACTTCAGATGCACTTATAGCTGAGCCCTGAAGGGCATCCTTTTTCCCTAGTTGCTTCAAACCATCAAAAGAGGTGCTGAATGCATGAATGTCTCCTCAGAAGTGCTTGAGCAAATGCTACTAGGATGATTCTGGAGTCAAGCAGTGACATAATTAATAAAAAGAGACAGAAAAATGCATTAGACAACTAATCAGGTTACTGAGACAGCTCTCAGCAGACAGCAATAACAAACTATTTTACATCAACTCTTGCTAGATAGTGGCAATTGGCTCGTTGGTTACAGTCTTCAAAGCAGCTACACATATATCTCTGTCAAAGGAGCTTTTGTGTTAGATTAAACAGACAGAGGAAACTTTTCAAATCAAAACCCAACTTCAACATTTCATTTTTAGGCTATATCTTGTTGTCTTTCTTTTTCTTGTCCTTTGAGGTCACAGTGTGAGCTGGAGGCATTAGAAAACACATTGATGATTCAAAATGTTCAATAAAACTAAATGATAATACACGGAACATGAGAAAGCAATGTTCCCTCATAGCCAAGAAGGCCAATGGCATCCTGGGATGCATCAAGAAGAGTGTGGCCAGCAGGTTGATGGAGGTTTTCCTCCCCTTTTACTCTGCCCTGGTGAGGCCTCATCTGGAGTCTTGTGTCCAGTTCTGGGCTCCCCAGCTCAAGAGGGACAGAGAACTTCTGGAGAGAATCCAGCACAGGGCCACCAATATGATCAGGGGACTGAAGCATCCTTCTTAGGAGAAGAGGCTGCAGGAACTGGGGCTGTTTAACCTATAGAAGAGAAGACTGTGGCAGGATCTCATTAATATTTACAGACATCTAAATGGTGAGTGTCAGGAGGTTGGGACATCTCTTTTTTCTGTTGTAACAGGACAAGGGGTAATGGGATGAAGCTGCAACACAAAAAGTTCCACATAAATATAAGAAAAAACTATTTCACTGTGAGGAGGAAGGAGCCCTACCACAGGAATCTCCTTCCTTGGAAGGGTTCAAGACCTGCCTGGACACATGTTCCTATGCAACTTGATCTAAGTGGACCTGCTTCTGCAGGGGAGTTGGACTAGATGATCTCTAAAGGCCCCTTCCAACTCCTACCATTCTGTGATTCTGTGATTCTATGGACAGTAGATTTCTATTCTCTTAGCTGTGTCTCAAACTATTAAAACATTTTTGGAGTTTGATTCTTGGCTGCTTTAAATCTGGGTAGCTGTAATTAATCCTATAGAGGTGTACCCAATGACACCAGTAAAACAATCTGACCTCCTTCAGTGATGAGAATTTGACTGCATAGTTCTTCAGGTCAGAAGCAGTTGTCCATATTTTCTTGGTTTCTACATTTTAATGTCTACACTTTGCCCTTTTAGCCAGAGAGTTAGCAAGAGAACTCAGAGCAATATATTATTTTTGAATATGAATCCTGTTTATGTCCCATCAATCTAGCAACACTTCCTTTCACACTAATGAGCCATTAAAAATCTGTGTTAGAGGATCACTAATCTTTCAAGAGGTTAACATGTAACTCACCCAATTTTAATGCTTCCATGAAAGAAGTGGAAATTAGGGAACAGAACACATTTTATTAAAAAGGAAACACACATACAAAGAGAAATGCATTGTTAAGACTTGGGAGTGCTTGTGGTGTTATTTCAGATATTTATACTGGAATAAAAGATTTCATTCCAACTCTGTTCTTTCCACTGTTTTGTCCTGCAATAACATCAGTTTTTGGACATGATTACAGTCTTAAAAAGGAACAGTATCATAATGTCAAAGATGAGGCAGAGAAGCAAAGGTTAATAGCAGTAACCCATCACAATGACACCTTGTAAGAGGCATCTGCTGTGTATCTACCAGGCAATAGGCATGGACAGAGCAGGGCACACTGACAGAATCAGAAACACCCAGGTCATGAAGTGACATCTGGTACACTTAGTAGTAAAGCTTGTGCTCAGAATCTGTAACCCCAATCTTACCCACCAGGGACAAAAATGTCTCTAGTGTAAACAGGAATATAACCTCAGAAAGGTTACACAGTCCAAGAGACCAGCAAGGGGAATACACACACCTTCAGCAATTACAGCAATGTGCAGTGAGAAAATTGAATCCTCTGCAGAGAGAAACGTGGAACGTGCCCTTTTTTTCAGCAGAGGAAAGGGAATTTTTGTCTCCTACCCTCTTTTTGTGTTATTGCTTGTTTTTGCCCCTGCTGACTTCAGCAGTCATATTTATCAACAGCTACTGAAAAAACAGCCTCCAAGTCACAGCATCCCACATCAAGTTGTATGGACCAAAACCTTTCTCGATTTCAATCATTTCTGCTTCAGCTACATCTCATCCTTCAAGATGGACTTTTACATTCTAGTCCATGTGTGAGACTGGAATTATTTGCAATGTTCAAAAGGTTTCAGGATACCTAGCCATGCTGCACAAGTATAAGAAAACTGAAACTCAAATAAGCTTACCAAAAACTCTCTGTTCTCTGTAGTAACCTGTCAGTACTGCTACTCTACAGCAAGTGATAGCCACATGAAGTGATGGGATACTGTCTGCTCTGTGCACTGCTGAGATCCAGTAAAACAGTACTTCCTTTGGGGTACTGGAGAAGCTACCTAGGCCACAGAGATGAATTCTCAAAAAGGCCTGCAAAAAAATTAGCAGCTTCCTTTTGAGACATTTCTAAAAAAACACTGAAAAGTAATAAAGAGATCTCCTGCTGCCTGTAGCCAACATGTAATTTGGTGAGGACTGCAGCACAATGCAGAACAGAAGCATCTGTATGTTTCCCGCATCTATATCACTGTAGTGAAGTAACAAAGCATGTACCAAACAGGAAAACCGACTGTGGCTGTTACAGATATTAGTTTAATATATTATGCATTATATTCTCCCACAAATCTTCAGCTCAGGAATTATCCCTTGGCAGATGGTGATTTTTGCAATGGTCCAGTCGTTACTCAGAGTTCTTTGTAAAATAATTTCCAACAATCTACCTGACTAGAAAATTAAGAGGGTTCAAATTAGGAATGCTTTTGACTGCATGGTGAGCACACCATGTCAGTTCCCAAACTGCCCAAGTGCAACTCTTTGCAGGTACTCATCAGAAGTATTCTCAAATTCTGAATTCTCAAAACTCTCTTTAATTTTATGGAATTGTCTGATTTATGTAGAAGCAAACTAAACTTCTTTATGCCATTAGAGATAAAGAAAAATCCATTCAAAAGTTCATGTATGCACTTTCACTATTGGCATGGCAGGGAACAGTAAGATAGAAGGAAGCATCAGTTCACGCTGCTGAGAAAGAGATAAATAAATTGAGGTTATAATAAGGCTTATACAATTGAAATGGGATGAAAGAGGGTGGATTATGCTTTCTGGTTCAGAGAACAGTGTTATCAAACCTGTGAACAGCACATCTTTCTTCACTATGCAGCAAGGACACATGAGAAAACAGAGGTCTGCAGGATATGTCTTCTGCAGGACTTGGCAACAGCACACTGCTCTTTGTAAAGTAAACCCAAGTAAAAAGTAAACTCCAAGTAAAGCCACAAGTCATTGTTTCTGTTAATATCCTAGTAAAGGGACATGAAATGAAAACACATGAATATTGCAAAATGGTCCTTTGCAGTAGTTGTCAGTTTCTGTAGCTACTTTATATTGCTCCTAAACAGTGAATCTTTGCCAGGCATACAAAACAATGAAAACAACTTGAAAAAAGTACCAATAAAATAAAGTCTCAAAATTGAGCAGGTGCCAAAGTTTTGAGGTTTTAAAAAAAAAAAATTAAGAGACAAATAGGTATACGTTGTAGGCAAAAACACCTTCTGTTTCTTGGTTCTGCAGAAATATTTTCCACAAATCAAGAAGGAATTTCAACCATTTCTTATCAATAACTGGCGCTGACTGAATCATTCAAAGAACATTTTTTTTTTAAAGCATCCTATATCATATTTTAGACTTCAGTGAAAAAAGCACTTTAAAACATCAGTTATAGTTGGATGTCTAGGACATTATAAAGTTAAGAGGAAACCTATGAGGCAAGACAGCTGGCTGAGGTTTAATGCTGCAGTTAATTTTGTCAAGCCAACAGGCCACTTTTTTCACACACAGTCTACTAGATATTCAGGTATAACCTTTCCAGTATTTAGATATTAGGGCCTTAACATAACAAAGGTTAATAGATTCAATTGCAATCAAGTTTCGAAAATATATTTTGTGCTTCTTAAGAGATTTCTCTGTCAGGCAGAGGCAGGCAGGGGTACTCTGACATATGTCAGGGTAAGAATAGCATGATTAAATTCAGTCCAAAATGCATTTAAACTAATGAGATAAGGGATTTTGATGCTTTTCTGAATGGTTAACAATATTTTGATAACATAGCTTGCCTTTTTATAAGATATATCATGATCTTTTAACAAGTGTCAATAGTCAAAGTCCCTTGCAGTCATTGAGGCAGATAGATCTGATTCAACAGATATATTGCAGTTTTTCTAAACATTGAGAATGTGGTGTTGGACACATGTAGCTGATGTGGAATTGGAAGAAACTTCCTTTGACCAAGGTAAAAGCAATATTTGTAATGCTGGATGTTTATTCCTAGTAAGAAAATAGAAATCACTATATGAACAACACATAAAAAGCCTGATGAGAAGACTATTATCAAGCAATAGTTAAATTTGTACTGTCATCAACAATGTTCAGATCATACCTAAAGTGCTTTTGAAGCGCATGATGAGCCTTACTACTGAAATTCTTACAGCAATATAGAACACGAGAGCAGTTTTTATTAATGTGTATGAAAGAGCATAGGCTCTTAAAACTTCTTGGCCAAAATGTTCTGATTAGTCTCTTGTGCAAATTATAGTGCTCTCTTTCCAAAGTGTTTATGAAGCACCAGAAATTGTCATATTTCTGTAGCGATCTTCCAAAGGAAAGGCATCATTCATACAAACTACAACTATACTGATAAGACTATCACTAGGAACAATCATTCTCCAAACACATGATTTCTGGACACCTACAAGAAACATATAATAAACATATAATAAAATAACTCCCAAAGGGAAGTCATGTAGCCCATCCTTCTGTCCCTGGGCACAGTCACTTATGCCTAAATCACTCCTGACCAATATTTATTTATTTATTGTTTATAAAACCCCCAATGATAGAGATTTCACAGCTACCACAAGGTTTGGACTGAAAAATCTTTTGAGGTCCCTACCAGTCCTTGAGATTCTGTGATTTTGTGATTCTGTATTGAACTGATTAGTGTGATATCCATATCACGTGTGTCTTATCAATAAAATTTAGAGACCTCAAACAACCAAAAATATTTGAAACTATTACTTTGTATTTTTGTACTGATAAATAATAATTTTTAAAAACATCTGACAAGTGGTTGATGTTAGTGGCATCGAACACCCATATTTAAATTTCTTTACAATGTTTTTCCTGTTGAAGAATTATGAGTCATTGTTTTAGAGCAAAAGAAAGACAAAGATACCACTTCACCACAATCACATAATCTCTGCCACTATGTCAGCTCTGTATCAAATAATAAATTGAAGGAGGAAGAGGGGGGGAACTGAATCCAAAACAAACACATCTGGGATACTAAAGCATAAACTGAATTTAGTTGCACTGTAAAGCTGAAGCAATAACATATCAGTAAAACACCTTAAATGGTGGTTAGACAGCTTGAACTTCACTTTCTGCAGCCTTTAAAAAATAGTGGATTCGAATTACCACATTCTAAACATATCTGAGTATGATGTACTTCAGATTGTTTCCAGATTCATTATAAAAAATTTCCAATTTTAACATTGTGTTTTGTTTAATAAAAATGTTTCTTCCTATCATGTTGCATTTTTGCAAGTTTATTAGACAAATGCCTTAATCCATCTGAAAGAAGGTAATTGGTAAGTAAATCTAGTCTGACTGCATATGGATACACATGTCTGTGTATATGTGACATAACGTGCACACTATGTGTTAACTGTGCACCCATAATGATTTATTAACTGCAGATAAAGTAAGCACAAATTCTGGAGCTTACTCCCAGCCTCAGTGAAGGTTACCTTACACCTCTACATCAGACCAAAACAGAAACCATGTTCTCTCATTACAGGAGCATACTTGCAAAAAAAAAAAAAAAAAAAAAAAAAAAAGTGTCCTGAATGTTAGCTCTCCACATCTTGAAAGTCTGGAAGTTTGTTTCTGTGGCACTTCAGAACTGGGCAACTGCTGCTTTACCAGTCAACTGCTTGAATCAGGACTGCTCTGTGGAATTCATTACTTGACAAATATTTGAGGTTATTTCTACTGTAATCACAGATCAGGAGGCTTTAGGCACATGTCACATTGTACAGCTTCTAGCTTTTTGTCTTTGCCAGCATTGGCTCAAAGCTTCTTGGAAGCAACTAAATTCAATTTGGCATTTTCCTGGATGATGAAAGTTCAGAGCCAAACAAGGGTCAGAGTAGTGGAGGAAGGAGAATGAGAGGGAAGGGATGAGACAGAGTCAAGGACAGAAATCTGTAGAGCCAGACTCACTACTTTGGACGTGAAGAAACAGATGGATACAATGATGCCAGACACCTCTCCTTTCAGGAAGCATTACAACTTTGAGGTCTTTCCAATGGAAAAAAAGTGGAAAAAGGAAAGTGGTTAACTTGATTTTCATAGCTCTGGCACAAGGTTAAGTAAGCAGTTGTGCCATGGATGTTATCCCACTCGTAACTGCTGTAAGCTACTTAGACTATACTCAGAGCTACTCCTGGCAACTGAAATGCATATAGTATTGTGTTCACACCAACAAAGAACCAACATAAGGCTCTGAGATGTATTCCACTTGGATATAAAAACAGTTCCTTGCCCTAGGAAAGTTTCAAACTGTAAAGACAAAACCAGTTTAGCTACTTCTCAGGTTTTCCTAGGCCTGAAAACAAATTCTGAAGTCATCAGATGCAACCCCTTGTATTACAAACATTAGAAAAATCTTTTCATATTTAGGACCATCTTTGAGCCAAAAGTAGTTTGATTCCTTCTCATCCTTTTATATATAGCACTCCCAGATCGTCTAAGCTCTATTTTCAAAAGGTGTGCTGGTTGAGTAAGGTAAAAAATTTGCTGTCTTTGCTGAAGTACTTCCTTTAATGTCTTCTATCACCATTTAATTCTTATTCACAGTTAATTCTGTGGTCAATTTAAAAATGCTAGTCAATCTCGTTCTCCATTTCTTGAAGCTGCGCTTCACTTTTGTAAAGAACACATCAGTAGTATAAAATACTACTAAAGACACCGTGTCCTTGAGCACCATGGAATGTCGTCCAGAGACTGTAGTGGTTTAACCCTGGCTGGGTGCCAGGTGCCCAGAAAGTCATATATCACTCCCCCTCCTAAACTGGACAAGAGAGAGAGAAATATAATGATCAGTTTGTGAGTCATGGTAAGGCCGGGAAAATTGCTCAGCAATTAGCATGATGGGCAAAACAGACTCAGCTTGGGGATAAATGGTTTGATTTATTAATGAACAATCAGAACAGTGCAGGGAAATGAAAAATAAAACTGGACACCTCTCCTCACTCCTTCCTCTTCCCAGGACTCTCACTTCCCAGCCATCAGTGCAGGGGATGAGGGATGGGAGTTATGGTCTGTTACAGATGGACTTTGCTGCTGCATCTTCTCAGGCAGAGGCCTCCTCACACTTCCCACTGCTACACTGTGGGATCCCTCCCACAGGAGACAGGCCCTCATGAACTTCACCAGTGTGGGTCCTTCCCACGGGCTGCAGCTCCTCACGAACTGTTCCAGCATGGCACCTCCCACGGGGGCAGATCCTCACACCCTGCCCCAACATGGGTCACCCACTTAGGAGAACAGTCCTTCAGGTGCCGACTGCTCCAGCCTGAGTCCCTCACAGGATCACAAGTCCTGACAGCAAACTTGCTCTGGCCTGGGCTACTTTCTCCCCATGGGCTCCCAGGTCCTGCCAGGAATTTTCTCCACAGAGGGCTTCCCATGGAGTCACAGCCTCCTTCAGCCATTCACCTGCTTTGGCGTGGGGTCCTTAGTGTAAAATAACATATTTTATAATTTTATAAACTTATGTCTCTGTCTTACCTACCCACAAAAGCAAAGACCCTTCAATTACAGCCTTAGGGACTTGTTAGAAGCTACATCAGCCAAAGACTGGACATCTTTTGTTTGGAACTGGTTGTTTGAGTACAAGAAACAGAACAGTTTCCTGGAAACCACAGACACTCACTGCATTCCTCAAACTCCGTCTTCTTCTAGGAGTAAACAAAAAGTTTTACTGAAGACCACTGCCACAATGTGACTAAGGAAAACTTGTTCAATTGGGAAAAAAAAAAAAAAAAAGGCGTCCTGTAATGGACACCAAGTGCTCTCACTTGTCTCACTTGTGTTATATTCTGGACCAAAACACTGAATGTGCCCAGACTTGAATGTTATTATAGGAAGAATTATGACTTTCAAAATAACTCCTTGATTAAATCCTGATAAGAAGACATGTTTTTGAGAAGCAGGTGCCTGGTGGAGCTGAATAAACCTCATTCATTTCTTCAGCAAGAGCTAGTGCAGGCAACCTTTGTGCCAGAGGAATAGGAGAGGAAGGAAGTCACAGACTCATCCTTAGCTGGAGCCATCCTGCTGGGATAAGAGAAAGCCCACAAGGAAGTCAGGTCTTGCCTGGCTGTGGATCACTTGCTGAATGTCCAGCACCACAGAGAGAATGTCCTCCCGAGTGCAGGAACTTCATCTGTGTCACATTGAGATACAGGACACTGACAATATCAGTATTTGTCTAGCACAGCAAGTCCTAAAATCAATCACACATTTCCAGGCATGCAAAATGACTGGTATCTAATTTCTGCTGAGATGCTACAGTACTGATTCTTTGCCTTCTCTTCAAAAGCTAAATTAGTTCAGAAGTGAGATCTAAAATATAGAAAGGAGAGCTCTAATTTTAGTTGGTCCTGTTACTAACTTCCAGACTTACCACAGGCCTATTACACAGCTGTGAACACCAGATTACAAATCAATTCATGCACTTGAAGTGAGATCTAAAGTGCACTTCAATTATCTTAAGATATCTGTCCTGATCTCAAGAGACCAATCCAGAGACCTCCCATAGATCCTGTCATACATGCAGCTCTATGTGGATGAATCAGGGATTCTGCAATATGATTCTACATAAATGTTTAGACTTTCCTATATTTAGATTTCTACAGTTTTTGTAAGCAATATATTGATAACAGGTACCATGAGAGATTTGATTCTGTGCTCCGCTGGATGTGATCTGTGTCAGAACGAGATGAACACACTCCTAGGAATGCTGGTTTTCTTTAGTACTTTGGCACTAGAAATGAATGGATGTGGAATCACTTATCACAGAATCCCTATCTTTTAGTAAATGCTAAAAAGAGAGCAACTGCTATATTGGCTGTCACTGCATAGGATGGTTTGTATTCAGTTAAAGAACAGCAACAAAATATTGTTCAGTACACTGTTCTACAAATTGCATTGTTTTGCATGGTACTCTTGTCCTCATCCAATGCCAGGGTACATGTTTTCTTCCCTGATCTTTCTGTGATGATTCTCAAAATTATACAACTTCACAGCCTACCTTCTAAGGTAAGACAGTACTAGTTTTAGTCCCAGGGATAGATGAGATCAAAGAAAATGAAAATTGTCTTCAAATTTAGGTTGCCCAGCGTGAGAATCTTAAAGCTTGTCTTTACAGGTCTTGTAACACTATATTTATCAATTACCTCATACTGACTTTATTTTTGCAACATTTGTATGTCAACAAAATCCTTCTGGACTGGTATTTATCGCCTTTCACACAGGCAATTATGTTACAGATACATTTATAGAGATGTATGTCTATTGGATACATAGATATTTGAGTCAGTGGAGAGTGACCAGTATTCCTATAGCAGATGACCCCTTTGATTAAGATGTAGAGCAACATTAAATGTTTCCGTTTATCTCCATTGACTGTAACAGGAGCTCAATGTAGCCAGTTCTGAGGAGAATTGATGTCTCCTTGGTGTCTCAGCCTGGTGGTTGTGGAGCAAGTTTTACTCTCTCACTGCATGAACTTTTTCACTTCCCGACTTGATTCTATAGCCTAATGGTTCACACACAAAAGAGTAACCAGAGCTATTTATAAAGTTTGTATGAGATATTTTTTGCATAATACTGTAGTGGATTTGCCTGGGCCAAGTTTTGGTAGCTGGGGTCTACAGAGGTGGCTTCTTTAAACAAAGAGCTGCCACAAGCTTCCCTTGTAGCTGGAGAAGCCAATGCCAGTCAGTTCTACGAGGGACCCACAGCTGACCAAGGCCTGGCCAGTTAGTGACTGAGGTAATGCCTCTGTGATTAACGTATTTGAGAAGGGCAAAAACTTGCTGTGTTGTTGCACGGGCAGTCTGTGGGAAGAGAGGAGCCCGTGCCAGAGCAGGTTTGTCATCAGGACTTGTGATCCTGTAAAGAACTGGTGCTGGGGCAGTTGGTACCTGAAGAACTGTTCTCCCTGTGTATCTTTATAGTTGCCCTGGGTTCTTATACCATGACAAAATGTCCTTTGTTAGAGTAAAATCTGAGCAGGAAGGGACCCTGTCAGGACTTTAATATAAACAGATTTCCTCTCTGCTTTATTCTGAAGAAACGTGCTTTCACATAGGAGCAAGATGAATGCAAAGGTCAACAAAAATAAGCACTAGATTTTTTTCTCAGACTTGACAAATCTACTGTGCTCCCCTAATCATACCCTTGCCTTACAAGAACTTTCCAGGAACCTCTTCCAGGTTTTTGAAACTAGACTCCACACAGAAATTTAAGAGAAAATTTAAGATGTGCATCAGTGTTTTTTACTTAGCACTTTTGATCCCAGAAAATTTGACCTTTTTCTGTAATATCTTTTCAGATATTAAGAGCTGGTGAAGGGGAAATAATATGACTCCCACTTATGGAAGTCCATTTTTATTTTATTGCACCCTACTTGGGTGCAGCTGGACACAGGTCACAAAAATGTCCTATCCTCTCACTCTTCATATCTTTTCCTTCCCTTCAGAAAACGTACCATATGGTAGAAAGTAGAAAAGGTATGTGAAGGTACTAAAGCCTTCTGTGCTGGGGTAAACCATTTGCCAACATTTCTAATTAAGATGTTATCGTTTCAGTAATATACAGCATCAGGAGCACAAAATAATGCTCTTCTCTCTCATTACAAACACTTTGTTACCGATTATTTTTATTATCATGCAGGCTTATAAGATGTGGTGGTAGTTGAACTTAATATAGAGGCTGAAGACACCAAAAATGATGGGAAGGAACAGAGGAAAGGAGAGTAAAGAGGCAGGCATCAAATGAGAAAGAAAGATGTGAAGACAGGTAATATGTAAACCAAGGAAGCAATTAGGAACGTTCCTTTTTCATACTCTCATCCCTCAGATGCATTTCCTTCTTTGTAGGACAGTATACAACAGTCTATGGGAAGCTTCTAGCAATAGAAAAACTTGATGGTTTTTACTTCTCTAGTTCTCTGTTATTCACTATTCCACCCTATTCCCTAGTGAACTGGCACATCACTCCAGGCCAGAAGTATATAGCCAATCAAAAAGACTGTGTTGTCTCTCTGCTCATTAAACTAATTTGGGATACTTAAATTCTCTTCCATTCAGTTTCTTGCTCTTTCCTGCCAGAAGGTTCTGGCTTATTAAGGGGAAAAACAAAACAGCATAAAGCTAATTCATTACATTAGCGTCATTCAAATATCATTCCTTCTTCTCTAGCAATTAATCTGTGCCACTGGAATGCTACTTCTGAATGTTTTTTCCTGGTTTTAATAGAAGTGATGTCCTGAAAGAAATATCTGATTAACATCCAATAGTGTATTTCATTGTCTCAGTTTCCAATAAGGAATTAATCCTGTCGCTACTGCTTCTGTGTTATCTGACACTATGAATAACTATGCTTCTTTAAAGTGACTAATCAGAATGCTCCAGTCCATAATTTTGTTTTGCCAGAACAAGAACTTGTCCAGGCGGTTTTGAATGTCCCCAGAGAAGGAGACTCCACAACCCATATGGGCAGCCCGTTCCAGTGCTCTGTCACCCTCACAGTGAGGAAGTTCTTCCTTCTGTTTCTTTGGAACCTCTTTTGTTTTAGATTGTACTATTGCCCCTTGTCCTATAACTGGACATCACTGAGAATAGCTTGGCTCCATCCTCCTGACATGTGCCCTTTATAGATTTGTAAACTTGAATGAGATCACCCCTCAGCCTCTTCTTACTCTTTAGTATTTCATGTCAGGGTAATATCGTTGTCAGATTTCAGCATTATTGACAATGCCGCAAAAATGTCTGAAATGGATCTTGTTATCTATTTGTTTAGCTGCTTAGAATGTGACTAACTAAGTAGTCATGCATATTGCTAGAGCACTACCAGTGATTTTTAAAGTAAGCATTTCTATCTGACACAATATCAATGCTAAGAAAACCATCCCACTGGAAGACATTTGCTATTTGATGAGAGTGATTTCAGTTACGTGGATGCATTCCTTCTGCTGCTGACTGTGTTTTAAAAGATGACTTGGAGAGCAACTTTGCAGAAAAGAAGCAAAACAGAAGTCAAATTTCTTAGTTATACAAAAAACTAGATGTCAATTAGTGAAGGGATTGTGATTAGCCAATGGAATCAGCCAGTATTCACAGGATTTATTCAGCTGTAATGTCTGTAATGTCTCTTTCACCATCTCACCACTGGATCCAGTGCCCATTGCTGCGGTTTAAAGGATATGGCATTAATTATTCTGTGTTTTCACAGCATTGCAAGCACATTGTCTTTCATTTACAGCTCTTCTAACTCAGCATTTATATAGTTTCTGATCTTAGACACATAATTAAGGTATCTCATAGGCCTTACAAATCTTGCCTTTATTTTTCAATGACAAACACTGTTGCTCAAGTGTCTGTACTGGGGATGCTGGCAGATGAAAAATTGAATAGGAGTTGTCAATGTGCTCTTGCAGCCCAGAAAGTGAATCGTATCCTGGGCTGCATGAAAGGAAGCATGACCAACAGGTCAAGGGAAGTTATTCCACCCCTCTACTCTTTGCTGTTATGAGATACCACTTGAAATACTGCATCAAGTTCTGGGGCCCAGAGTACAAGAAAGATGTGAATCTATTAGAGTGGGTCCAGAGAAGGGCCATGAAGATGATCTTTTATAAGAAAAACAGAGACTTTTTAACAGGGTCTGTAGTAACAGGATAAGAAGTAAAGCTTTTAAAGTGAAAGAGAGTAGTTTTAGATTAGACATAAAGAAGCAAATCCTATGATGAGGGCACAGAGATACGAGTTTCCAAGAAGCTGTTGATGCACCATCATTGGAAATGTTGAAAATCAGATTGGATGGGGCTTCAATCAATGTGATCTGGTGCAAGATGCCCCTGTCTATGGCAGCGAGGTTAAAGTAGATTACCTTTGAAGATCACCTCCAAGCCAAGTCATTTTTTATTGTATGACATGAAAACTAGGGATTGCTTACGTGCTTTATGAATGCAGCTGTGCCATGCAAAGTACAGTCTGTCAGTGCTAACTTGGCCTATCTTTGAGCACTACATCCCTGTCCCGAGATGCATTTATAAATTTCAGTACAAAATTGCACATAATGCATAGTTTCCTCTCAGAATATGTAAATATTACTACTGCCAAATAAATCCTAGGTTTTTATCTCTTAGGTTTTTTTGTTTGTTTAGTTGGTTATTTTGCCATGTGGCATGTACTGAGCACGTTTTTCCTTTGACCGCAAGTTTCATTTGTGTAGTATTAATGATCACCTCAGAGTCTTTCATTTCATATAGGTAGCTGAGTGTCTTTCTTTTCATATTCATCACTTCACATTTATCTACACTGAATTTCATCTTTCATTTTATTGCCCAGTCACTCAGTACCATGAGCTGCCTCTGTGATCACTTCATAGTGATCTCCTGTCCTTTTTATTTTGAGTAACTTCATATCTTCAGCACACTTTGTCACCTCAGAGCTCACCTTCTTTTTCAGCTCATTTATTAATATGCTGTCTGGAGAACAAATGTATGCTGTATAGAGGAGAGCTCTCAGTGGAATGCAACCTGAACCCTTCAACACTGTGACTTTAATACAAAAGGATCCACCTGGGAATTTTATGGTAGAAGCACCTGTCAAATGTTAATGGATGAAGGACTTTGCAAGCCTTCATTTAGATGTTCCCTATAGAGACAGGTACAGTGGGCTGCAATGATCCAAGTAAGAAAAAGGGTTTCCACACAGACATATCAGAGGAGATAAAGAAATATATAGTAATTCCCAAGTAACATGGGAAGGATTGCTCAATATTATTACTGCATACAACTTTCTTTAAATCCTGTGCCTTTAATTTATTAGGATAGTCAAGAATCCCTGGCCACTAGCCTAAAGGCCAGAGTCACATGCCATTTCATTACAGATGTTTGTTTGAAAGTAGATTTCTCTATTGCTTGAACTGTTTTCATTGGAGACTAGTTTGGGTTTGGTGTTGTTATCCTGCTATGCTGTTTCTGTAAATCAAATAATACATATCTGGAAGCAAAGCGCATGTATCATACTGAAATTGAGTTATTATTATAAAAGGTCATCTTCCTTATCAATAGGGAAAAAACATCAGTCACCAACTAAATGTGTAACCCCAAAACAGAGCTGCAGTAACTAACTGGCCAAATGTAAATTTTGTTTCTTTAAGCAAGACAGATGCATTTAATTCATCAGAATACATATTGTTTAAAACTAATTTTATCAGCAAAGACATAATTATACTGTATATGCAGAATCTATAAATAGATTGGTACTTACAGTCCTTTATTTCTACATCTCCATGGTCAATCTGAAAAGTTGTCTCACAATAGCAGGAAGCTCTCTACCTATTTCAATTGTCTATTTGAGAAGTGGTTTAACATTGATATGAGCCTTCACGACAGAATTTTAATATCTAAGAATAATTTTTTTTGCAGTGTTAACTCTTGAGTCTACTCCAAGTCAGAAATATCTTGGGCATAACAGAAGCGATCATTAGTGAGGTGTCATTACTTCTGCTTTCAATTCAAACACCAGTATTTTCATCTTCTGATCAGATGGTAAGATAAAGTTTTTTCCTAAAGACTTAGATTTTAAGAACTTGGTCTTATGCAATGACAGAGAGCTTCATCTCTTCTTATTCCTTACTTTTTCTGTATTTCAAAGACATGAATATTTTTCTTCCTTGTGGCTGAATTTGAATTCAACAGTTCTTGAACCAACACTGCAATATCTTTTCCAGCTGATTTGATTAGAAAGACTTGTTCCATCCAAGTACTTTATTATTGTAGCTTTAAATATTTTGGTACAATTTCACAATTAGTCCATTAACTCTTGTGTCATACGATGAATTTCTCTTGAGAAAAAATTATCCTAAGGGATTTTGATATTTGTGTTAAAATACCAGAAGTATTATGCATAATTTTTTCCTTGATCTTCAGAATTTCACTGAAAAGTGCCATTTGGGAATGCACAGATTAGTTTTAGTTACAGAGCTGGATCATTAAATAACATGTATCTAGCATAAATAACTATTTTACCTCTTGACTACTTTATGCAGGTCTTAAGTAATGAATACTTTAGCAATAAAAAATAATTAGGACTCCAAAGGTAATGTATTTACCACTCAAAGATAATTACATTTTTCTTTGCTCTTATTAGTACCTGCAACAGAACTTCATCTCTTACTTTTGCTTGTGAGTTTTAGTATATGTAACAGCTAGCATGCTAGATCATCACCATGGCTCTCTTTTTAGTTGGACAAAGCCATCATGCACATGTATGCACACATAGTACTTCAGGACATTAAAAGGCTATCACTGTTACATGTATCACAGTGTTAAGTTTCAATGATTCCATTTACTTACAGGCTTAGTTGTTGTCAACCCACAGCCTTTTTTTCCTTTACACAATACTGGCTTCCCAGACCTGGAAACAATTGAGGTAAACTAGAATAGCTCCATTTATTTCAGTGCAAAACTTCTTTTTGTGTGTAACTGATTTTCATTACCTGATCCACCCTTTCTTGCAGTTAAGGCTTAGAAAGCTCATATAGTGAAAAAAGATCCCATTGAGAAATCAGTTCTCTAGTACAGTTATCAAAAACTAGGGGAAAAAATCTCAACCATGTGAAAGAGCACTAGCAGACTCCAGCTGTTCAGAAAACCATTTGTTACCATTTGATATGTGTTATTCGCAGGTTTCATTTATGAGCCTAGTGCTTCTTTTTAATGTCAATAATAATCCAACAGAATGTCCGCTCAATCAAATTCCACACTGCATTTGAGATGATGTTGCTTTCCTGGGAAAATTCTACCATTCCCTGATTTTCCTCATACTTTAAGAATATTTTTCTGACATCCACTTTTAAACTCTTAAACTGGTAACTTTGAACTTTTTTCCATGTTGTATATCTGCTTCTTTTGTGCACTGGATAACAAAGCTAATGGTACAAAGACAACCATTGCATTGTTAAATATGCTTTGGAAAGGGCTGTCAGCTCTGAGGCAATGATCAAATGCCTACCTTTCAAATATTCTTTTTTCTACCCACTATATGGAATCTTGCCTACCCAGGATATAATTCAGTAATTGGTGGTGTTAACAGTCAAAGAAAGGGTTTTTTTTTTCCTTCTTTGCATGTGAATTCTTCTGAATTTGATGTCTGTTTTTCAGTGAATCCAACAGTTTAAACAGAGACCCTTAAGGACAGCTAAAACCATTACTTGCTCCTCAATGTAATTTTTTTATTTAAAGAGAAGAAGGAGAATGTTTGTTATGAAACATGTATCACACTAATCAAAAGAAACAATTAGTTTAGTGGATATAAGAGGATTGTGGTTTTTTTGTCTTTCTTTTTTTTTCAGAACTGTATACCAAAGTATCCTAAACCAGTGATTTTTAAAAAGTAAGGTCTTCTGTTAGTCATTCCCAACAAGTTATTCAGCTACCAATAACAAAAATAAGATCCAGAATATCTATAACAATGTCTTGTTAATATGTGTCTATATGTGTTAATAGGATAATATGTGTCTTTAAAAACACCCCTCAAGCTCACTATGTATCAAAAAACAGAATAAAACTCCCAGATGATTTACTAGGAAGTAATTTAAGTGGATATTGTGACAATTAAGAATTTTCAGCAGGGAGTATTTTCATCATGAGGCTAAACTTGACTAAATAAACTTTGTGATTTAAAACTTCTGAAAAATGAATGAATGGATGTTTTTACCTCAAAATCTGTGCTGTAGAGTCATGTCTTAGCAAAGCACTAGCGTGGACTTTGTTTTCTAGAGATAGGTATCTGGTGCCATTTCAAATGTGTCCTGATGGCCATGAAGGCCAATGGCATCCTAGGATGCATCAAGAAGATTCTGGCCGGCAGGTCAAGGGAAGTTCTACTCCCTCTCTACTCTGTCCTGCTGAGGCTTCATCTGGAGTACTGTGTCCAGTTCTGGGCTCCTCAGCTCAAGAGGGACAGAGAAGTCCCTCTTGCAGGGCCACCAAGAAGCAGTATCTTTCTTATGAGGAAAGGCTGTGGGAACTGGGGCTGTTTTGTCTGCATGAGACTGAGGGTGGATCTCATTAATTTTTCTAAGTGTATAAATAATGGATGTCAGGAGGTTGGGACATCCCATTTTTCTATTGTAACTAGCAACAGGACAAGGGGTAATGGAAAAAGCTGGAACACAAGAAGTTCCATTTAAACATAAGAAAATACTATTTTACTGTTCAGGTGAGGGAGCCCTGGCACAGGCTGCCCAGGGAGGTCGTGGAGTCTCCTTCTCTGGAGGTTTTCAAAACCAATCTGAACACATTCCTGTGTGACCTGATCTAGGTTGACCTGCATTGGCAGAGGGTTTGGAGTGGATGATCTCTAAAGTTCCCTTCCAACTCCTACCATTATATGATTCTATGATTTGGTATCCTGCGAGGCCTTTAACGCTACTGCATAAGGTACAGCTTTTCCACAAGTCCCAATTGGTCCCCATCAGCACCAATGGTTTCTCAAGAACATCTGCAGTCTGATATTTAGGTAATTGAATCATACCACATATGTGCCAAATAATTTTAAAAATTGGGATGACATCCAGAGCAGCTTCTGCACTACTGCCATTTTTGTGCTGCTGTGATGTTAAGACTGTGAAGTCATCTGAGTGCTAAGGAGAACCACACATCTGTTCAGCAAACTCCAGCAGACAGTAAACCTGTAGCAAATCTATTGCCTTCCACTTTGGTTTAGGTTAGTGCTGTATGTTGATGCTCAAAACATGTAGAAAAATATTCAGCATCATTTTTTAATCTTGATGATTCCCATTTAGTACTCAGCATCTTAAATCCAATGAATAAAAATTGGGCAAAAATAATAGACAAACCTCTAAGAACTCCTTTCTAAGAACAAACAATCATGAAATTTGAAAAATAGTTTGAAGATCCACTGGAACATGGGGTTTTACATGCCACTGTGTGAATGGCTTTACATAGTTATGATAACCTAAATAATCATGGAATCATAGAATGGTAGGGTTGGAAGGGACCTTTCGAGATCATCTAGTCCATCCCCCCTGCAGAAGCAGGTCCACCTAGATCAGGTAGCAGAGGAATGTGTCCAGGCACATTTTGAAGACATTCAGAGAAGGAGATTCCACAAACACCCTAGGCAGTCTGTGCCAAGGCTCCCTCAACCTCACTGTGAAATAGTTTTTCCTTATGTTTAAATGGAAATTTTTGTGTTCCAGCTTTTTTCCATTACACTTTGTCCTGTCACTAGATACAATAGAAAAAAAAAAAAAGTGATGCCCCATCCTCCTGACACCCACTATTTAGTTATTTGTAAATATTAATGAGATTACAATGAAAAAAATGCATTTTAGCTTGCCACGGTGTAAATTAAAAATCACACGTTCTATCTAGCAGTATATATATATATGTATGTATGTATGTATGTATGAAGAAGTCTTTAAATATATCTTAATTTTTTTCTTAGTAGAGATTGCTCAAAATGATTTTTTTGTTCTTCATTCATTTTTGGGTTTTGGTTTGTTTTGTTTAGAGGTTTTAAAGTTTGTTTACACCATTGGTGTTACAATATCCTGAGAGGCTGGGACACAGAGCAAAGTGCTATTAAAAGCTTTTAGTAATGTTTTCCTATTTTATGCCACTGTGGCTCATCAGGATTCCCATTCAGCAAAATAATTAAGTAGGCGCTTAAACTTAGGCTTGTAATGGAGATCAATTTGAAGATGGATGCTGCATGGTTTAAAATAAGGCTCTAGACATTTTTCAGATTCAGAGCCTCATTGTTTTCACCATACTTGAGGTATGCTGTGTCAAAGTGCCACAGTAGAGCACCCAGCAGCAATGTAATCACAGCCACCTGAGAACATAGGCATGGAAAAGTCTGTAAATAATGGCAACGGTTTTTATTAGTCCAAAAAATATAGCTGGGAAAGTAGGAAAGATGAAGAAGGGTCGTTACATACAATCCTTTACAATTGTATGGCTTGCCAGTGCTGCAGAATTTCTGTTTCCCTTTGGTAGATATGTAGTGAGAAAATTAATGTGACTCGGATATCACTTACTGGGATACAAGCTACAACAGGACAGGAGCTCTTTGCTAAGCAATATGTATTAATTCCTTTTACAAACTGAATTTGTCTTTTCTTTGCCTATGCAGAAAGTTTCAGAATTTGTACTATAAAATTATCATATGCATCTTATAGAATTTATACTACTATGAATGTTATTTAACATTTAATGATAAAACCTTTGCAACTGAGGTGATTTTTAATATCTGTTATAAAGTTACAATTAGAAATAGAATTTAGTATCTTTCCTATATTATTTTTCTGCAAATAAAGCGATTTTTTTCATTTCTAAACATTGGCAGTATCTTCCTGCTGTCATCACAGAATCACAGACTCTTAAGGATTGGAAGGGATCTCAAAAGATCATCTTGTCCAACCTCCCTGCCAGAGCACAACCACCTAGAGTAGGTCGCACAGGAACTCATCCAGGTGTTTTGAATGTTTCCAGAGAAGGAGACTCCATAACTCATCCGGGCAGCCTGTGCCAGTGCTCTGTCATCTTCACAGTGAAGAAGTTTTTCTTTCTGTTTCTTTGTCTTATGTTCCAGTTTATACCCATTGCTTCGTGTACCATGACTGGACATCACTGAGAACAACCTGGCTTCATCTTCCTGACATCCACCCTTTATGTATTTTTAAACACTAATGAGGTCACTCCTCAGTCTTCTCCAAGCTGAAGAGTCCCAGTTCCCTCAGCCTTTCCTCATGAGGAAGAGGCTCCACTCCTTTCATCATCTTTTTGGCCCCGTGCTGAGCTCTCTCCAGCAGCTCCCTGTCCTTCTTGAACTGAGGAGTCATCCATAAAGCAAAGAAAGCTGCATAGGATGGCTTCATATTCTCTAACTATAATAAAGATTATCATTGCACAAAGGACTGAAAAAGCCCCTGACATCTAAGAACTTATGATAAACTTTAGCAGCACGATGAACTTAGTAAAAATTCCACTTATGCTTTAAGAATTGAGATTGCTACTATTTGTACATCATTTTTCTAGGAGACTATCCATGTACTGAATCTCAGGGAGAGTGCAAAAGGCATTATTCAATTCAACATTGTTGAGGCTTTATTTGATATACAGGCAACTTTATAAAGAAATGTTGAAAGCAGAGGACTAGAATTTAAGTCTGCCAGGTGTGTGACACATCACTTCTACTGATGCGCCTTATCAGCCATTTAACACCTTTGAACTTGTATATACCATTGAAGTGTCTGTACCGAGGTCTGCCGAACTCACAGGGACTTGAGAACTTAAATAATATTTCCAAAGTAGATTCCTATCTTAGGATAGCAAGTGCTAGATAGATGAATGTGACTCAATTAGAAAAGATGTTAGAACATACAAGGCTAAGAATTAGATATCAAAATACTTTTAATGTCCTCTGCACTATATGTGTATTAACATTTAGATACTTGCTTATATAATGCCTGAGACTGGCACAGTGATGGTTTTACTAAATGTGGCAATGTCATTTCCGAAAAAAAACAGTCATGTTAATCTATATAGACGGAGGTAGTAAGTAACCTCTGCTTCATGAACAGCAATTCAGTTTTTAGTTTTACTGTTCATTATACATCCCATTTGATACTAAATATGAGTTACTTCTAAGAGACTGATTCCAACCAGTAAGTTCTGTACTCTGTTTTAGGGAAGAGTATAGTCAAACTGATCTTCTGCAGTCATTTTTCCCTATTCTTTTGGACACCTATTTAATCTTTAAAGAATTTTACCTTCAGATTTTCACACTAATTAATGGACTAAATCAATTGGATTTGACTCAAAAGACAGCCAAGTTCATCAGCCTTAAAAATACTGAACAGAAAACTAAGTGCACAGCAAATTTCTTCATGGAAAATACTACAGAAGCTATGTTGTGAGAGAGGAATAACATTTATGCTCAACAGGTCAGAGCTTGCAATGGCAGCTTCCTTCTGCTAGTAAGAAAAGCTTCAGATTATACTATATGTTACAGTTTACCGACCTCTCAGTGGATCATGATGCTGCTCTGTGATTTATCCGTGAAGAATCATAGAACCGTTTAGGTTGGAAAATGCCTTTCAAATCATTTAATGCATTAACTTAGCACTGCCATATTCCCTGCTAAATCATATCCCTAAGTGCCATGACTACAAAGCTCTTAAATCCATTCAGGGATAGAGACTCCATCACTTCCCTGGGCAGCCTGTTCTGATGCTTAACAACACTTTCCAAGAACAAATTTTTCCTAATATTCAATCTAAATTCCCCTGGCACAACTTAAGGCCCTTTCCTCTTATCCTGTCACTTGTTACTTGAGAGTCTGATCTCCATGTCGTTACAACCTCCTTTCAGGTAGTTGTAGAGAGTGATCATGTCTCTTCTCAGCCTCCTCTTCTTTAAACCAAACAATCCCAGTTCCCTCAGCTCATCAGACTTGTTCTCCAGACCCTTCATCGGCTTTCTTGCCCATTTCTGGACACGCTCAAGCACCTCAACTTCTTTCTTGCAGTGAGGAGCTCAAAACTGAACATAGCAATCGAGGCGCAAGCCCTCACCAGCGCTGAGTACAGGGTAATGATCACTTTCCTGGTCCCACTGGCCAAACTATAGGTCATAGTTCTCAAGAAATTATCATAAAGGGAGAAGTTGTCACTTTGGTATTTATTAATGGCTTTTCTTCTGAATACAGAAGAATGCCAATACATTTAATATTTTTTTGCTCCAGTTCAAACTGCTCCACTATTTTTTCAATTCAGACACAAATCAGGACAGAAGTAAATGTAATCCCAAAGTCACAAAACCAGACATCAATTCACTGTAATTAAAACTGGAACACACTGCAGATCTCATAACTTGCAATCTGATTAGTAGACTATTAGATGTCATTTCCCATTGTGTAATTAATTTAATCTTGTTTCATACTTCTCAATCAGTAAAAAGAGAGTAAGAATATTTTTCATAAAGAACGTTTCTCTCTTATGCACACTAGAAATTACCACAGGAAAAAAAAATCACACTATGACTAGGATCAGGTTTTGTCTAAATCTCCAGGCATAGCAGATAAAAGGCTGTAGTCATAATACTTGCTGCTATGCAAGTAGGAAAGTTTTATTTCACACCACTATAATCCTTCCTCTCACATCATGAGCAGCATCTGCTGATCATATTGCCTCTCTCTTGTCCTATAAACACGGAATAATTTAACACCATGCTGTTCTCTTGTTCCCATCATTCTGTGGGAATATACCCTGACTAGTTCCAACTAATTGTTCTTTTGTTTTGGTGTTGGTTTAAATTCTCTTGCAAACTTGGATATTCTCATTACACATGAATCACACCATGCTCTCTGTTTGCTCCTGAATTCAAGGATTCAGTACATTTTGTGGCAATGAGTTATAGTGGTAGTTCACTTTCCTAACTTCTTTTTTTTAATACTATATTGTTCACATTTCTGCAGTTATGCTTGCTCTGGCATCTCTGAAAATCCTGCAAATTTAGAGTCAAACTCTGAAAATTCTCTGCAGAGAATAGGCTTAGGATGGAGTAAGTTATACACAGGAGCATTATATTCTTCTCCTGTACATAATAATGCTACAAGTATGACAGAGAAAGTAGCTTATTAATGTCATCTGAAGTCTAAGAGTTTTAAGAGATAGTCCAACCTGCTATCATTTCCTCTTTTATGCTGAACAGTCTGTCTCCTCTGATGTAACGTTGCCAATCTGCCCTTTCCATTTTCTCTTACAGCCAGACTAATTTTTATGTATCTCATGCCCTTTGGGTCTAAATCTGCTTAGTAATACTTAGAAGCCAAGTTTCTAGGTGCCTTTGAAATACTAGAGAAGAGAAAGATAGACAGATTGTCCAGTGTTCCATTTATCATGCATCACTTTTAAAAGAGTATTAAATCAAGGATTTAAAGCACCCTTGTTAATTACTACTTGCTGTAGTTAATTATAAGACAAGATGTCAAAATAGCCTACTGAGTCATTCAAACAGACCTTGCAAAGGTTTGATATTCTATGATGCTATCTATTGAATTTCAAAATGAACAGAAAATTTGAATCAATGATCTACATTAGTTAAACACTGCAGCCTCTGAGTTCAGGGCTAATACCTGTGTACACAGGATAATCATCTCCTGCTCTCCAAGAATTTGTGGATACTAACTGGCAAGTATAATGGCAAGCATAACTTGCCACTTACATTATCCTATAGGATCCTATAATTTGCAAGTTATAGGACAGAAGGCCCAATAGCTACAGTATTACTGTGTAATATGGAAACCCCTGGTCACTGCAACGTCACATGCTCATATACTCTGACAAACTGGTTCCAGGTATCTACCTTGTCCTTCTAAGCAACCAGAATGAGGACTGACTAAAAATCCCACTTTCCCTTTTAACTGGTAAATCACTCCCTTTAAAGAAGAATTTTTGCCTGTCTTGTATGTATGATATTAGTCCTATTATGTCACTGCAAAGGCAGGCAAGAAATCTGAAAATGGCCAGACACATGCTGCTGGGGTGGATCTGCTGTCAATGTAGACAACAGGGCCTTTGGATGACATTGACAACACAGAACATACTAGAGATTATCCTACTGTGTGTAACAGCTGGTTTACCCTAAACCTGGCCTGAGTTCACTCCTTGTGAACATGCTCAGTTGGTGAATCTGCTTTCAAAAACAGTGTACACAGGGCCTGTGTTTTCCAGTTCTCTTTCTGTAAATTGATGGTAGGTTATAATTAATAATGCCTTACAGAAGTATTACAGAGATTAATATATTTGAAAATGGCTCAGCTACTATTTTAGGTGACAACTATGAATATATACTACTGATTGTAAATGCATCAGTTCCATATCCTGTGTTACACAAGATGTATTAAAGGCATAATAATTCACTATTATTTTTAGTGTTAATTAAAAAAAAAACTTGTAGACAGTTACAATGTGCTCTCTGTAAATATAAATATTTGCATATGTATCCAAGAGGAAATCTAAAACTTCTGAAATGCATCCAGATGGCATCATCTCTAAAGTATTCAAATAATAATCTTTATAGTTGGCAGAATCAGTTCTTCAACTTCCATATGCATGTTCTTCAGTACAACCCTAAAAACCTACACAGCAAAATCATAATCTTGATTACAAAAAGAATATAATAAACTGTCTTCTTCCATTCACTTGGGCAGCTAGGCTCCAGCTGGGTTCATCCATGAAAGCTTTTCCACATGTAAAAAGATTAGGTCTTAGAGTAATAAAAGGTGAATCAATGATGATTTCATGAACTGGAGACTTCAGAGGGCGGCTACAAAGTCTTCATCAAATTGGTGACAGGCATGTGGCTTCTCAGATAACAAATCCACAAAAACAAAGCTTGAGAGGCCCCATTCTTTACCAAATAATTTATGAACGTTCACCTGATACAGGAGGCTGTTACTAATCACAGTAGTTTGACTGACTGTGAATTAGTCACATGTTTTGACTACGGGAATGTTAATGCACTATGCTGAATATGATTGCTTTATTATCCTAGGATTAATGGCCTGACTTACAAACCACTGAAAAAAAAAAAACCAAACCAAAAAACAGACCCAAAACAACAAAACCAAACCTTTGATTTGATTGGAATTTAGATTAAAAGCTAACAAAATATGTATTGAGGAAATCAATAATATGTAATTTCATTTTGGTTCATAACTAAATTGAATTTTACATTCCTTCTTCTGCACATGACTGTTGATGTTTTATATCAAGATACCAAAGCACTGCTTCTCTTCTGATTTTTGGAGCAAAGCTCATTTTGCAGTAGATGGCACATGAAGAAAGATTTGTACTGTATAAAGGCAATGAAATATAACCACAACATAGGAAGTTTCAGTTGTCTGGGGATAGTTGTTTTCCTTTAATCTAAAAGAAGTGATATACATTATGAGTTTTATAATGAAGATGAAAACATAACAATCCCCAGTATAAAACCAAGGTACTTTTCAATTACATTAAAGCTCGTTACAAATTCATCTCTTTTACAACACTTTTTGCAGACATTAAAAACTTCATGAGAAAGCTTTATGGGAATATGATGATGGCACAGTGTTCTGATTCTGAATCATATCCTTTTCTTTAATGAATCAATATAGAGTGGAAAATACAAAGTAAAATACTGAGAAAAAATAAGTCACTAAAAACAAGTTCACTAAAATATTAAATGATAATAAAATGAATCAAACTTTCAAATGTCATCTTATAAAGTAGATGACTGTCATGCAAAAAGTCCCTTAAGCAAAAGGAGTAGAGAAGATATCAGAAAGGTCAAGCATGGAGACCTCAATTTTTGGAATGTTTGCCTTTTGTACCTTTTACACTGCAAACGTTAGTGATGAAGGGGTAACACTGAAAGGCTAAGAATACAGGCTCTTAGCACAAAAAAAAGAGCAAAGAGATAAAGAGAATGCAGAAGATGGCAGCATTTGGACAAAAGCCAGTCATACAAAGATATCAGCACAGAATAATAGAAGATACTGGCAGACATCCCAAATCAATTAAGGAAGATTACTACAGCATAGGCCAATATACTTGTCTTCAGAAAGTGTAACGTGGATAACAAAGTTCAAGAATAGCTACAATGTGATTTTGGGGAGGTAGGACAAAAATTGAGGCAATATTAATTATAAACCAAAGGAAGACACAAATGTACTGTAATTTCACTAACTGTTTTACAGCTCTGTATGACCTACACAGGATCTCAAATTACTGATTATAGACTGTACCCGAGACAATAATCCAGCAGGTGGGGCACATATTGACACACCTCATTCTGCAAGCAGGTAGACTGGCACTTCGTGCTTAGTACTCTTGAAAAGATACAGACTGATGTCAGCTCCCAAGAGCTCATAGTCAAGTACAGTGAGATATTCTTACTAAACCAGGCATGCATAACATGATGGTTTTCCATTTTTTAAATGCATAACATTTAATGGAGACCAATAAAAGCTACAAATCAAGCCCTGCTTATAAATCAGTTCTGGTTGTAAATAAGCCCAAGGCCATTTCCATTATTCCCCCAGGGAAAAATTATCACCTTGTGTATTTTAAAACTTGGATGAAGGTAAAGTAACCCATAAATGCTGTGCATGATAGTTCAACATACGTTAATAATCAGTTACTTGGGCTAATGCTAATACTTATTTAGACTACAGTTGATGGCTGGCAATTGCATTGAGATTGTATCTGAAAATACACATAAACTGGAAGTACAGCTATTGAAATCATGTACAATTCACCTTTTGCAAATAACAAACTAACATTCTTGATTCAGTTCTTATAAACCATAGCTCCTTCCACTGCAGTTATGGACTGAATTCCAAACTAAGAAAGCACTTCTTGGGATTCAATTTTTTCTCAATGCTGCTCATTTCTCATCTAAATATCTGTTTACACTATTTAAAGTGTAATAGAATTAGGTGGGAATTGTCAGGTAAATTTAAATTGTCCCTTGTACTTCCTTTGCTTTTTCTTCTCTGTCTTCTGCAACAGAATTTAACAGAATACATTATTACTCCTTTTGCAGAGAGTTATTATTGTTATTTTGTTTATGAAAACACTAAGAAAATATGATACAAAACAGGTCAGATGTAAATCCTAGACCAGCTGGCTACTTGCCTCAAAGTCAGAGAGCTAGCTTACTGGAACTGAGATCATTTTCATCACTGACAAGATTTGAGGATAGACATAAAATAGGGTCTCTCCCTCCTGTACATATATTAGTAGTGTGAATGTGTGTGTGTGTGTGTATTTGGAGGTGCATACAGAAAATTACTTGAAAAGACAGTAAATAATCAGTACCATGTGGACAGGTAAAAGTGTCAGCTGTAAGAATATAGCCAAAGTGCGTAACTTCCAATACTTAAACAAACGCCATTGTTTTCAATAGCTGAAATAAAAACCTCACAGTTAAACATGCGAGGTTTGATCAGAAAACATTATTTGAATACTTCTGTAAAATCTGCAGTAAAACTCTTTTACCTCTTTTTATCCAAGAGCCAATCATTTTGTTCTTTTCGGATCTCAATGACTCAACTGATTTTGTTCCAGATTAGTTTGACAGCTGACTGGAGACCAGGGCAGCAGATTCTGTAGTCCCAAAGTTTTAAGCAGGGATATTTCTTTCCTAGAGAAATATTTGTAGGTTTTTTAATTGGAGTTTTTGCTTAGATTTTCTTCAACACTACAATGTGTTCAAACTAAAACAAATTTCTGTGTATAGCACTGACTGCATGGCATGTAACTTTTTGGCCATGTACCTTTGCACAGGGTAAATTCAGATACTGGATTGCTAAATACAATTCATTCCCACCTCCACTGACTTTTGGCACATTGCAGCTGCCAGTATAGCCATACAAATAGCAAATCTCTCCAAAACATCTTTCTAATTTAGTGAGTAGCCCCATAGTCATTTTATACCGAGGGTGGGGAATGGTAGTAATGCAAATACGCCTAATGATGTGCTGAATTGGTCAGTGTTAATGGAATGACTAAAAAGCTCATGGTCCATTTCTTTCCTTCCTTCCCAAGGAAATTTGCAACTGCAATAGATATACAATTGTAATGCCTGGATATCAACTGTGGCTGCAGATGATGCACTCTTCTGAAAATCAGGTTTCAAAAATTAGTAGGCAATTTTGGAAATACAGGTCCAAATCAGTTTTCTGGTGTCCTGCAGGAAACTAAATCAAGTCAGGCTTACAATTCATTTCTCCAAAGCCCATTTCCAATATGTTAGATGTTAATGCCTTGCCTAGGAAGGTCACCAAATTCTCTTACACTGTTCAGTGAGTTCATAATGGCTAATAGGAAGCTCACATAATCTACTCCTGCTTAATGAAGGTTTCTATTCCCGTGAGCCTTACAGAAGAGCCTCTAATGCCCAATCCCGAATATTTTCACCATCCAGGGCAGCTTCTGAGCAAGCAAAGTACAGATGAAAGGAAGTTAGGATGGAAGGGCAATGATAGCTTATGCTGCTTGGTGAGACTGAAAGACTTCTTGTTGGTCACACAATATCTCTAAATCTTGCATCAGAAGGACACACGATAGATGCCTTGTAAGTTTAATGCAGTCTGAGGAACTAGGAGTCAAGCAGTACAACCAACTCCTGACAGACACTGCAGGCTTTGAAATGTTTTAAGTGATAATATTGCACAAGCAAAGTAAAGGTCTTTTTACGTAAGACTGTAACATGAGTGGGTAAAGTCATTGCTCTACATGCAATGCCACAGTGCAGCTTGGCCAGGAAGAATTAGAGGGAAAGTTTTGTCAGACATTTTAGCCTAATGAGTTAAGCACTGACCCAGACTGCAATTTGCTACCTGACAATTTCATGCAATGTGACATTGGACAAATAATTTTAACCAATGTTTTCCCTATCTCTAGAGTGTGAATGCTAACAAACACCTAGCTAGCTCCTAGACAAAGGCTGTGACAATTGGGCCATTTTTGTAAAAACTTTTGAAAACGCCATGTCCTTACTAACTCCAGAGGAATACTGAACAAAGGACTAGAGCCGAGATGTGCACAGGCTTAAAAGGCTGCCAAGCAAGCTCTGTTGCCTGCAATAGAACAGAGGACCTCTGGAAGTTTCTCAAGGAGACCTATTATTAATTTGTCCTGTTTTCTTACTATAAGACTCTCTTTCCAAACTTTAACTGTTTGAACTGAAATGCAACATTCCAAGTGTCTGCCTCAGGCTGATGTCTTTTTATTCTCAGTGAATAAGTATTACACTGCTATTCAGATTGCCATACCACACTTTCAAAAAGCATTCTGTGCAACCTTAATTTAGTCCCTTGTGCATATGTTATGAAGCCAAGTAACAAATAACATGATCAAAGACTGGGTTTTTTTGGTTTTTTTTTTTTTTTTTTTTTTTTGTATAGAGGCTCTATCTGATTCGGTGCCTAAAATGAACATCATCACAAAAGGCAGGATTCACCTGCTCTGCCTTCAGATATCTGCAGCCTTGATGTCTACACCTGAACTAGTCACTTTGGGCTTACCTTAGTGTCACTGAAAAAAAGAACAGGTACTTACAGGGTCCAACTCAGTTTATTCTTAGATAGACATCTAAAACACATGAACCCTGTTCAAAAATTGTCAAGTTTTGTCTATGAAATATCTATGGTTAGATGCAAGATTTTATTTGGCAGAATATATACCAGACATTTAATTTAGGTGTCACAGTGTATAGTGAAGTACATCATCATCCCCTTTCTCACATGAGACTGAGGTTCAGAAAGAATGAGGTAAATAGTTTCCACTAGTTTTAGATACTAAGGCTTTTTATGCTCAGCTTTATATAGCACTACACATATTCAAGAAACAACTTCAAATACAGTTATTTGTGCTCTGTACTTCTTCAAGTCAGACCTTACTGTCTGTAGCTGGCCATCCAGAAAATAAGAAACATCGCACTAGAGACCAGCTGCAAGAAATCTGGTTTATGTCATCTATGTAGCAACACAAACAGGTGGCTGTAGAAACCCTTTCACATCACTCAGCTGCCTTAAGGATTCAGTTTTCCTTCTACCTCCTGCCCCACTCATTTAATAAGTTTCATCTCTACAACAAGTGAATGTCCCACAGATTATCTCCTTTTGTACTGTAAAATCATGATTCATCTCCATTATGTGCACTGAATCCTCTGAAAAAAAATATTTTGCAGATCTAATAATTCAAATATATGTCTTACATATAAAAGAACGCTGAATTAAGTTTCACAAAGCATTTCATTTCTGAAATTTGTTAGCTTTGATTGCTGTGATTGTTTGGCTAAAATTGATTGTTTGAAACTGATTGCCTGGAGGTGTTTAAGAAAGGGTTAGTGTTGCACTTAGGAAAATGGTTTAGTGGTTGTTAAGGCTAGGACAAAGGCAGGACTTGATATTAAAGGTCTTTTCCAGCTGAAATGATTCTATGATTCTATAAATCCATTTGCCCTAACTTATGTTTCCTTAAGTTAGACATCTAAGCCTGCACTAATCACCCATAATTGTCCTCTACTCTGCCCTGATGAGGCCTCATCTAAAGTCCTGGTTCCAGCTCTGGGCTCCTCAGCTCAAGAGCGACAGAGAACTTCTGGAGAGATTCCAGCGCAGGGCGACCAAGATGATCAGGGGACTGGAACATCTTTCATACAAGGAAAGGCTGCGGGAACTGGGGCTGTTTAGTCTAGAAAAGAACAGACTGAGGGGAGATCTTATTAACATTTACAAATATCTAAATGGTGGATGTCAGGAGGTTGGGGCATCTCTTTTTTTTCTATAGTAGCTAGGAACAGGACAAGGGGTAACAGGATGAAGCTGGAACACAAAGAGGTCCTCTTAATCATAAGAAAAAACTTTTTCAATGTAAAGGTGATGGAGCCCTGGCACAGGCTGCCCAGAGGGATTGTGGAGTCTCCTTCCTTGGAGGTCTTCAAGATCCTCCTGGACATGTCCCTGTATGACCTGATCTAGGTGGAGCTGCTTTGTCAGGGGGTTGGCTTGAATAATCTCTAAAGGTCTCTTCCAACCCCTACCATTCTATGATTCGATGATTCACTGCAGAAACAGCCATTGGAGGGGGAAATTGGCAAAGGGAACTCAACACCTCCTAAGATAATCGTGAAAACAGCATTTAACATTAAATATTCTCTTGTGACACTTCTTTCTCTCACAGATTGTAAAGGAAGCCTATAGTGTCTCCATCAGATTTAGCCTTCTGTGTTTTGTTTATCCTTCTAAGTATTGTTTCTTAAATCTATGTTTAGAGCAGATTATTCCTATACTTGTTAATACAGTACTATCAATATTTTAAAATGCCTACAATGACTATAGGTGTGCCCAAATATTTGTTTGTCTTTTTTCAGTGCATGTTTTTAACTCATTCTCATGTTCCAGAGGCCTCTGGAGAGGCCTCGGTGTTTAATTCAGAAAGTACTTGTGAATTAAAATGGAGCTAGATAAATGACAAAATAGATTTTACTGTATATGCTACTTCCCGGGAATGTGTTGAATTAGTATGCTTTGTTAGGTTCTCCCCCAGGAGACTGATTTAGTCTAATGATAGTGCAGGGTCATTAGCACAGTATCAGCATAAATTCTGCTTAACCAATGCCAGGTGGTTAAGTAGTTTATGTTAATGTGTTGTGTGCATAAAACTGTGAACTCAACTCCTCTTTAGGACAATGTGATCTGAAGAAAGAGGTGGGCAGCCTGAATGTACTCCTAATCTGGAAATAGAGATAAATAACTCTCACTACTGCCCCTAAGATAAGGTGAAGACTGTCATGTGTTGCCATCTAAAGCAGTTGAAGAGTTTGGGTTTTTTTAGCAAGCTGATTTAAAAACACCACAGATTTAAAAGAAAGAAATTGTTTTCTCCGATACTTCAACTCCATTTGAAAACCTAGATTCTTATATATTGTACTCTGTTGTATGTGGGTTCTATTTTCAGTATGATGCAAGGTCCTGTACCTAGTTCAGGGCAATCTCCAGTATCAGAGATGAGCAGATCTGGAGAAGTGTGGAGAATCCTGTGGAGAAGGATTTTGGGATATCGGTGGATGAATAAATGGACATGAACTGGCAATGTGCACTCACTGACCAGAAGGCCAACTGTACTGTGGGATGAATGAAGTGTGGCCAGTAGATCAGTGGAGGTGATTCTACCCTCTTCTCTGCTCTGCTCAAGTGAGACCTCACCTGTAGTGCTGCATCCAGCTATGGGATCCTCCGCACAGGAAAGCCATAGACCTGTCAGAGTGGGTCCAGAGGGCCTGAGAATGATCAGAGGGCTGAAACATCTCCCCTGAAAGGAAAGGCTGAGAGATCTGGAGTTGTTCAGCTCTGGAGAGACCTTCAATATATAAAAGGGACTTATTAGAAAGATGGGCTTTTCCCAAGGCCTGTAGCGACGGCACAATGGGCAAGAGTTTTAAAAAAAAAAAAAAAAAAAAAAAAAAAAAAAGGATAGGTTTGGATTGGATGTAAGGAAGAAACACTTTACAGTGAGGTGGTGAGATGCTGGAATGTGTTTCCCAGAGAAGATGTGGATGCCCTATCATTGGAAATGTTCAAGGTCATGTGGTACAGGAATTTGAGTAACCTGATCTAGTGAAAGATGTCCCTGCCTAGGGCAAGAAGTGTGAACTAGGTGATGTTCAAAAGTCCATTTCAACCCAAACAATTGTATGATTCTTGCAGGAAGAGTTTTGAGCCTCAGAGATTTGCCTATTTAACAGAGTCCGCTTACTGATTCTGAAAAACTGAAACGTCCTCGTTTTTCTGTATCTGTGAAACAAAGACATGTCAAGAGGAAGTATGCTAAGTTTGCTTTCTGTCGTGGTTTAGCAAGGAGTTGCTTTTGCTTGGTAACAGGGGGAGCGGGTTGCAGTGAAGACCTGGTAAAAGTTTTTTTAGACTCTCCCCCGACTCCTGGGTTCAGAACCACCCCCTGGCCTGGCTGGGCCAATCTGGCGCCTCTGCGATCACTATTTAGGGACAGGAATTTGAGGTGCCAGGCAGGAGGTGTAAGGGTGGTACAAGATGGAGACCACCATGCGGACCCCACAGTCGGAGAAGGAGGAAGAAAGGAGCATCAGACCAGAAACCCCTCTGCAAGCCGTGGTGAGAACGCAGGCGGTACCCCTGCAACCTATGGATAGCAACGGCAGAATTGAGAGCCAGCAGCAGCAGCAGCAGCTTCATGTGAGTGTGCCCGGACGGGCCAGAGACTGTGTGGGGGAGGCGGCCATGGCACAGGACATGCTGGAGAGCCTGTGCGCCGCAGAGCAGCCCCACACGAGAGGCAGAGAGGAGCAGCAACTTTTGGGACAAATGCGCATCGGTACAGCCCGTGCAGGGCTTTGGGACAAATGTACGTTGGTGCAGCCCGTGCAGGGCTGCCATGTGTGTGTGGTACCTCATGGACTTGCAAGGAGGACTGGTGCGGAACCCACTTGCCCTGAGGTGAGACAAACGGCAGAAGCCACCAGGAACGGACTGACTGAAACCCCCACTCCCTGCCCCCCTGGGCCGTTCAGGGGGGACGGAGGTATAAAACACCGGGATCAGGGCTCTGAGCCCGGGAAGAGGAGAGGGGTGGGGAGCAGGTGGTCTTAAAGGGCTGGTCGGACTCTTCATCTCTGTACCATTCTGTGTTGTGTTGTTTTGGTTCTGTTTGGGGGTTTTATGTTTTAGTTGGTATTAAATTATTTTCTGTTTTCTTCCCCAAGCCCAGTAGCCTGGTCTGTTTTGTCCTGCACCTTAAACAGCAGTTAAGCTCTCCCTGCCCTTTAGCAATCCTTAAGTCTTCCATACTTGAGGCTAATCGTGGTCTTTTGTTCCCTGATGAGCCGAAACCAGGACACTTTCCAAGCACAATCTTAACATGATCAGCAATGACAAAGTGGTTCTCCATTGTGCATGGTACACTTCTTACTGCAGCAAGCCAGAAATGTCCCTATTCAAAAAACAGTGAGGGATAATTCTTGAGTGGGAAAAAACAACAGAAAAAAATAGGGCAAAAGTTTTTGGACAATCAGTAAGTATCTCCATTGCAAATGTGCACCAGATGTGAAAGAGGAATTAAATTTACTCATGAAGGAAAGAAAAGAAAAAGGCCAGAGTCATGGCTTGAAGTTTTGAAACACTGTTCTCCATGATCATTCCACTTTTCATACTCTGGCTGTGTTCAGTCTATGTTTTTCCCATTATCTCTTCCAAATACTATCTTATCTCAAATTCCTCAGACTCCACATCAGGCGCCAAAAAAAGACTGTGTTGGGTTGACCCTGGTTGGATGCCAGGTGCCTACCAAATTGCTCTCTCATTCCTCTTCCTCAGCTGGACAGGAGAGAGAAAAAAATCATAACAAAAATCATTCACCAATCACTGTCAACAGGCAATATAGACTTAACTTGGGGAAAAAATTAATCTATTACCAATCAAATCAGAGTAGGATAATGACAAATAAAATCAGATCTTAAAATCACCTTCCCTCCATCCATTTCTTCTTCCTGGGCTTAACTTCACTACAGATTTCCCTACTTCTTCCCCCCACAGTAGCACAGGGGGACAGGGACAGGGCATTCACCCTTCAGGTATCTCCTTCAGGTACCTCCTTTGGGCATTCACCCACTATGGTGTGGGGTCCTCCCTGGGCTGCAGGTGGGTCTTTACTCTCCCATGGCCTCAATAGCTGTAGAGGCAGGGCCTCACCATAAGCTGCACCATGGGCTGCATGGGAAGCTCTGCTCTGGGTCTGGAGCACCTCCTCCCCTCCTCAACACTGATCTGGGTGTCTGCAGAGCTGTTGCTCTCACAAATTGTCATTCGTCTCTTCCATTCAGTTGCTATTGTGCAAGGGATTTCTTTTCTCTTTCTTAAATATGTTATCCCAGAGGCACTACCAGTCACAGATCTGCAGTGAGTCTATCAGACATGGATGAAGCTTACAGTGGCTTCTCAAAGAAGCCCTGTAGTCCCCTGCTACCAAAACTTTGCCATGCAAATCCGATACATACTTGCAGTGTAAAGACAGCCAAAAGTTGCATACAGTCAGAAAAAGTCATATAAAAGTTGGGCAGGGAAGCACAGCACCCTGTAGCAGTGTAGACACAAATGGCAAAACCGGCAATCTTGATAAATCAAAGCTCTCTAGAGCGGTTCTCAAGAATGGACCAGAAAAGAGAGCATACACAGCTGGCTGCTGAAGGAGGACAAAGAGCAGCACCAGTTGCAGGGCTGTGGCCCACATCTGATGTTCAGCGTTTTAACATGAGCTCCCATGAATCAATGACAAGTTTGCAGTGATACCAGGCAGCAGTGCTTGGGCATGTGTTTAATAATTAATCTCAACACCTAGAGTCATCAATTTCACTGGAGATTTTCTTTGTATGTTGTTGAACTGCTGCCTGTAGCTCAGATAGTAAATCTGGGCCATGGATCACAGTGCTGCATGTCTGGTTTTGGTCATCAATTATGAGATGTTTCTCCATTCTACTCTATGCTTCTCAGCTCATTCCATATTAATCACAGATAATAAACTGGGGGATGGGGTCATTGCCATCACATGGTTACCCTTCTATACAACAGAAATCACATTGGTGCCCTTACTTAATCCCTGGAGGTACCTTTTTTTTATCGTCATTTTCCATTCAACTGCAGAACCACTTAGCAATTTCATCTGTGACTTGTAGTACAGTACATATGAACATGCTTTTTCTGTAACCTTTAAAGATCTTTTAGAAGTGATCCATAGACCCCCACAAGTTCAAGTACAGCTTGAAACCACTTGACTAGTTTTAGGAAAACATCGAGTCTTGCCTTTCAAATTTTCAGTGTCGAAGAATATATAAATTTGATACTACTTTTCCACACTGAAAAGTACTTATTTTACTCCTAATCTTATTTTGTCTAACTCCAACTTTTGCTTTGATATATCATTGTCTACTAGACAAAATAGCCTTCTGGAACCAGTATCTACCTCTAGGAGGTAGCTGTGACCCCTCTGTTTTTCTCCTTGACATGCTAAATGACTAGTGATTTTTAACATTTTCCCTGAATGGCAAATTTCTCAACTTCTAACCAATCCTTTTGTTCTCCTCTCAGTGTTTTTCAATGAATTATGGTCCTTTTTTAGACTATATTCACAGGAAATTTCTACATTGGTCTAATAACAATGGAAGAAAACTTAATGCCCCTGCTCTAATTGATATTCCTCTCTTTATCCAAGGATCCTAGTAATAAGGCAAAAAGATCTTACTGTTTTCTACTTAATCATCATATTTCCAATATTCTGTGGGGTGGACACACTGCAGATCTGTGTTCCACGGACAAACTGTATGACACTGGAGCATCCCCCAGACAACAAAGAGGACTACAGCCTACTGACTTCCTTGATAATCCACTCTCATCTTTTCTGCATCAGTACTTTCTACAATTAACTACTTTATCCATTAACTATAAATATATTTATTCCCTATGCTCTCTGCATAGTCAGTGGAGAGAATCTGAACCTTCCAGAAAGAAATTTAACCCCTCTCCACTCAACTACCTTAAAACTGCTGGGCTAGAGTGCCCTCTGATGGGTATCCAATTCTGTCCATGAAGAATGAGACTCTATTGACTGGCTTACACCAAGCACTTTCAGAAGACTAAAATGAGGTGAGTTGGATGCCACAGGCACTGGGCAGTACTGCCATTGGCTACTTCAAAGCATAAGCTATGCCAGGAATCAGCTTTACAGTTCAATTCAGTCTAGCCCCAAGGTTTTTGTCATCTGCAAATGTCATGAGTAATGACTGCATTTTTTCCCAGGTCATTGCTGGAAATGCAAATCAATGCAGAAGCAAAGATTAGCCAAAGTGGCACGCTCTCACAAAGAATCCATTTAATAATGTTTCCCTTTTTAGTAAACATTTAAAAACCTGTCCTTTGATGAGTTTTGAAACATTTAGTATGCATGACTTTCATTTCATGTGATTTAAATTGTGTGGTACCAAGTGAAATGCCTTATGAAAGCTGTAATTTGATACTATTCTGTTTGTCAACCAGATTTCCAAGTTAGCATGATAAGATTTTCCAGTTTGATTAGCATTAATTATATTGTTTTTATTTTAATTTGTATTAATTGAGTCCCATATCAACTGTTACGTTATTTTATCAGGATCTCAGACGGGCTGACAGACTTGTAATTATCTAGGTTGTCACACTTATACATCAGTATGTCCTTTTATGCAGTAACCATTACTTGCTGTAGATCTTCATATGGAAATCACCCGATGTTTTAAATTATTCCAAACCTTCAGAAGACAGATCAGACAATATACTGGAATGCTCTCCAGAAAGTGAAAATCCAGTGATCTGCTCATAAAACTCAGAGAAATCCAAAGTTCTCACTATTTTACATAGGGTTCTGTGACATCTTATTATAGAGACACGATTAGTTTTGTAGTGGGTTTAGGTTTTTTTTGAAGTGAATTGAGAAGATGTAGTGACAGTCATTGAAATGTAGGCCTCTTCTACAAAAGTCTGACAAAAGTCAGTCTTTCTGCTCTATCCTAAAATCTTTCCGTACACTTGTATATGGAAAAATCTGGACTTTCTTTGATTCTGAGGCTAAAACATATCTAATAACTGATAGAGCTAGACCTCTGGTTCTGTTTGGAACCCCACAGTAATATATATTCCCTGTCTGTTTTCTGATCTGAGAAGAACATTTGTCTCTTCTGCTACAAAAATATTTTTGGCTTTAGAACAAAGATGGCAGCATTCATGCTTTGCACAGGGAGAAACAGAAATATTCTGTGAGGGCATGATAGGAGTTGCACACAGTTCCTCCATTGGTGGTAGAATCCACTTGCCTGTTTTCATCACTGTCTAATTTATGAGGCTTCATGCTGTCTTGCTTGAGAGGTCTCTAAGCAACAAGTACCTCTGCCGCGGAAATAGGAATTTCATCTTATGCACCACAGAATTGTGTACTCTTATTTTAAAAGAACAAAACAAATGCTGACAAAAGCTCAAATCTGTGCCACAGACAGCTTAAGGAAGTCTAAACTTACAGTCTGTATTGACCCAGGGAGCACATCAGCCAAATAGCTGTGGAGTATTTTAGGCAAAAGCCTATCCCACTCTGGTTTCAAAGCTGGACCTGTGTAGCAAGGGAGGCATGACGCCAGAAAGACACCATATGACTCTAGCTCCAGAGCCAGCTCTTGGCAAAATGTATGATTTTTAATAGAGAAAAAAAAAAAAAAATGAGTGAAGATGGGTACAGGAAGAGCAAGAGTCTTGAAAATGATGCCCTTTCTTGACTGAATTATGCAACTGCTCAGACACTGTCAACAACTTTTTGCGTCTTAATAATCTCTCCTTCCTTCTCTTCATTCTTTACTGCCTTAAAAGACTCACTGCATGCCTACAAGGGGAGGCAATTATGAGTTCTGTTTCCCCAGGGTTAAGGAAGAATGAAGGCCTGAGGGCACTGAGAAAGGAAAGACTTCACCAAGGGGTTGTGTTAAAGGTCAGAGTATTGACCATCTCCTATTATCTTAAAAGGTACCTGTACTTAGAAGAGATGTAGGTAGGTGGGATCCTAATGATAGTTTCTACCAATTCCTTGCAACACAGCTGGAAAGAGGAAGACATGCTGATGAGATGAACACAAGATATCTCCAGAGCTCCTCCTATCTTCATTTGTCACATGTCCTCTATTTGACTTTCTGCTTGTATTAGGATGGTTGGATTGGCTCCCTTCCCTCTGTTTGCCCAGCTTTCTCCCTCAAATGGGCACCTAAAATATAAGCACAGCTGCTCACAAACGAAGCACTGTTGGAGCCTTTCCATTATCTACCACATGGGAGCAGGATTAGGTTCACTGTCAGTTTTGGGGAACATGAAAGGGATAAAGAACCATGAATTATGCATAACAGAATTGCACCCTAAGGGTTCCTTAAGACATACAAGATGTTTCAGTCCCATTGTCATCCTAACATGCTCTTGAGGAAAATGTTTCATGTAGCCAGAGGCTGTTCTCCTGAGTTTAGCAGGACTCATCCAATATTCCTGATACAGCACTGCATCAACATTCTTCTTCACCTAGTGAGGTGTCGTTTCAAGTTGTTAAATGTCTAGTAGTATGTTACAATCTGTTAGACTGGCTGAAACAATATGAAATGCCTTCAGAAATAAACAGAGAAGGTAAGGATTTATTAGAGAACTGTTAAAACCCTGATTGTTTTTGCTTATGTCTTCACTTGATTATTTTCATTGCAGCTAAAGGAAGGAAAAAAGAGCATTAAAATAGCAGTCTGATCACAATCCTCACATACCTCTGGTTTAGACCTAAACTCTTCAAGGCAGTAATACAATCTTTTAATACCAGACATAGTTCATTCAGGGTCTAAATTAGTAGGAATTAACTTTTTTTTTTTTTTTTTTATGGAAAGCTTTGGACAGTGCTTGGCATGACAGAGGAGCCCATATATTTCTCCCAGAGACAACTGCGGGATCTCTTCAGCTAATGTGTTTTCACCAGTTACTCCACTAAATCTCCTCCTGCCCTGATGCCACTCTGATTTGAGTCATTCCACTGTCACCGGTAACCTCTGCGTGGTCACCGCGGGCCCGAGGGTGAAGAGACACTTGGGTCCCTGGCCCCTGGCACACGGCTCCCACTCGCCGGGAAGGTCCCCGGGCAGGTTCTCTCCGCACCGAGGCCAACCCCCTGCCCCCTCCCCCGCCCCGAGCCGCCTGTGCCCAGGCTGGAGACGGCGCGGCCGGTAGCTCGCGGAGGGCGCGGGCACCTCCGTTGCCAGTCGCTCCCACCAGGCTCCCTCCCTCTCTGCCCGCGGGCCACCCCCTTCCCCCGGGACGCCTCTCCCCCCGGCCCTGCCAGACCCCAGCGGCAGCGGCTGCCGAGCGGAGCGGAGCGCGGGGCCGGTGCGAGGCGGCGGCGCAGCCCGGCGGCGGGGCGCGGAGCGGCAGCCCCCGCGGGCGGCGCGGGGAGGGGGCGGCGGCCGCGGCGGGGGATTCCTCACCTTTGCCGAGTTCGGCCAGCCCCAGAAAGGCAGCGGGAAGTTCAGCGTGCAGGAAGTTTAGGGACAGCTCGGAGAGTAACTTGGCAGCTGTGACTGCTGTTTCGGGTGGTGTGGGCTTTCTTGATTTGGGTTTTTTTTTTTGTGGTTTTTTTTTTTTGTGCTTTTTTTTCGTGCCTTTTTTCTTTTCTTTCCTTTTCTTTTTTGTTTTGTTTTTTCGGTTTTTTCCCCCTTGCATACAACTCCCCCAAACACACAAGCGGCACTCAACAGAGACAACCAAAAGTCCGGGAAAGGAGAACACGAGAGAGGGAAGCAGCCTTGGCGGGGAGAGCCGGGTTTCTTTGCAGAGACACGGTCCCGTCCACAGCGGATCCCAATGCAACTGCTCATCCTTCTCCTGTTCTACGCTGTCGTCTGCGCGAACTTTTGCAGCCGTCAAGGCACCACTGCCCCTGCCCAGAGCGGATCTATAAAAGCCTTGCGGTCCTCCAATATCAGGCGAGATGGTAAGTGTGCCTCTGTCTTATTTATTCCCAAGGGCTGCACTTGCAGGGGAAGTCCCGAGCCCCGAGCGCGCTCCCGAGGCTGCCGTCCCCCCTTCCCCTAGAGGCCGGCCAGGGTCTGTCCGGGAGAGGGTCCCGTCCCTGGGAGGCCAGTCCCTGAGGCCGGCGGGGGTCGGCCCGGGAGCGTGGGGCGGGAGGGAGGTGTGAGCTGCGGGGGCCGCTCTGCCCGGCGGCTGCTCCTCCGGGCGGTCCCCAGACTTCTCAGGGCAACTTCGCGGGAGGTTTTCTGGGAGCCGGGCATCTCGCTCCTGACAACGCGGGGTGTCTGGCACCAGCTGCGGCGCAGCGGACCCCGACCGTCGCCTTTCGGCTCCCGCGAGCCCCGTGTTCTCAGTGCCCCTGCGATGTGCCTCGGCCGGGTGCAACGCGCGAGGGGCGGCCACTTTGCCCGGCTGGGGCCGCCGCCGTGGGCTCGCTGGGGCAGCGGGCGGCACCGCCGCCTCAGAGGTGTTTGGCGAGAGCGCAGCCCCCCTCCCGCCCCGCCGCGGCCCTTCTCCACCCCGTCCGGCGCCCGGACCTCCTGCTGGGGGTCCACCTGGGCGGGAGCGCCTGTGCCCTGGGCTAGGTGTTCGCCCGGGTCTGCTGGCCAGTGCTGCACCAGGACTAGCCTCGTCCCTTGCGCCTGCCGCAGCGTTAGCACAAGGAGGATGCCCAGTGATGGTGATCGCCAAGGAGGGCGGCTGCGGGCTTTGGGACAATACCCTGCCTGTTAGGAAGGGAGATTGCAGTCGTCGTGTTCAAACACCGGTGTGTTTCCCACTGCGAGCCACCAGCAGAGGATGTCCCTGACAGCTGAGGTGCTGTCGAGGATCTGCAGAACATGCAGCACAGTTGCATGGGACGAAAGTGCCTCAAGTGAGCTGTCAGCGTGGCCATGTGCTGTGGCCCCATGGTGAATGAAAGTGGAGGCTGCATAAAAATTCTATCACAGAAATTCGCCTTTGGAATCCACGGGTCCGTGATTAAAGTAAACCAGGTCTTTAGGTTTGGGAAGGGTGATGCACCTCTGTTTGGGGATCGGCCTGTTGTGTTCATGTGGGAAGAGCTGCTTTTGCACGTTGCAATATACTGTCTTGCAGAGCAAAATGCAACAGAAAATGAAAACCGTGAGGTTCAATCTTCAAGTTAATGTCTTCCAGTTGCCAGAATTTATATATTTTATAAACCCATTTCAAACACCCAGTCACTTGAGCCTTTTCCAAAACTGTACTCTGTATTTGCCAGTGTTTATTTTTCAGCCTGTATACAATGTGTGTAATGGGTATACAGTTGACTTAGGAAGATGTTTTGTTTCAGCATTGGAGCCATATTGAACTTAATCTTTCGAATGCCTATCCTACTCACTGAAAGAAGACAGAGAAGGTGAAGAGGTAAATTATTGCTCATAATTGAGATAGTGAGTGTGGACACAAGACAGAATTGCAATTCCTTCTGTTTGAGGCGTCGAATTTAAATAATCAAAAACATATGTGCATGTAATAAAACAATACATCCATTACTTCTCTTTCATCCTTTAAAACTATTGTGTATTTTCTCAAGCCTCATGACTTGTTAGCCTGCCATCTTAAACTTCATAGAAGAGCCGAGACCATCTATGTACTTAGCAAGACTCCGTCCAAGTCAAAACTCCAAACAAGCTTTTTCATGGAAACTGCAGTAATTTACTTAGAACTTCAAAATTTGTTTTATCTTCTCTGCAGAGTCAGTGAAGAAAGCAGTAACCCTTTATATAAATAAGTTTTCAGCTTATTGGCAGTGTGATGGGTGTTTTACTCTCCAGAGGAAGGCTTCCTGGGGTGAAATTGCTTCTTGGAGCAACAAAGAGAACTAGCCTATGTGAAATAATTAGTTAATTGCTCTTTTCCTGGTTGTGATCATTTAACATTGTGATTAAGCTCTGTACCTTTACAGTTTCTGCAGCTTGTAGTGGCTGTACTTTTCGAGTGCCAGGGTGGGCTGGTACTGGGGCTGTTTGAAAACAGCGGATCCATGTGGATCCTGCTGCCTTTGACTCTCTCTGGGCCACAGGCTAGTGAGGCCTGCAGCCTAATGAATAAAATAGTGAAACACACCTCCATGCCTAAGTCAGACACCTCTGCAGCTCTTCAGCAGGTGTTATCCACTTAATGAGGAGGTAACTTTTAGGAAGGCGACATGCAGACCCCTAGCATGCTGTGACCTTGCTCTCTTCTTGTGCTTGCTTTATCTCTGAAAAGGACAGTGTGTTCTGGTACGGCCAGTGGAGCCAGTCACAGCATCTAAAGCAGATCAGTTGCTGATCACTCTGATTTTACGCAAATGAGCCAAACCATTGCTTGAATTTGTTGACTAAATCTGCATACCTGTGCAGCCAAAGGTTATGAGCTGTATTCCAAATGTTGCGTGTTGGTGACAAACTCCCAAGCAAAGTGTTTAGACTCTAGTTGGCTGTAGGCCACTAGAAATATTTCTGCCTTTTATAATTTTCAGTGATGTTTGTGTCTTGTTTTGGTCTGAAGCACTGATATGGAATAGCATTAAAGACACATGGGTTGCATTTCTGCATGTGACAGACGGCATTTTTTGTTTTGTAAATATCTGCAGACAATATGGAATAAGATCTAAGAGCACACAGTACACTTGGGGTAGTATGTTCCAACCTTCTCTCTCAAAATGCACAGCAGGGATAAAAAATTATGTCCAGGGTTGATGATCATGATTATTATGTTGTGGAATTAAGAGAGATGCTGAAGAGGAAGTGAGGTCTGTTCAGCTCTTTAAAAAAATATTATATCTTGGCAAGTCCAAGACCACCTGCACATTTTATTTAAAAAAACCTCACAATCCTTTGGATTTCAGTTTTCTGTTATCTCCAAGCAAGATAAACTAGTGATGCTGTATACACAGACCTTTATTATGGAGGCTTGGTCTTGCGCACGGCCAAAACAGACCTTTACACTGTGTGCCATTCCTGATTGTCTTTCTTTTTTTTAGGCTAAGAGAGGTTGGCCTGCTTGTAATTGCTGTTACTTAAAACTAAGGTTGGTCTGAGAAGAAATCTATAGATGAAGGGCAGCACATACAAAAAAAAAAGTGCCATTTAATGACTACCAAATCTAATCAGTCTGTACTTTCTGCTGAAGATATTAAGAATATAAATAACCTGCTTACAGGGCATCCTCTTGTCCTAGTGGAAGGACGGGCATTAATGACTCAGCTGTCCGGTGTAGCACTAATCAATTTTTTAAATGTCCCGGAGATGCCAGCCACATTTATAGCAGGGATGGTGATTTTACTTAAAGTGTTTATTAATGCCCTTGCCCGTCCACTCTTTCAAAGTTCATCAGAATAACACACAGAGAGGGCTTCCAGATGCTTCCATTGTCCTTTTCTCCTTGCTTTCTCAATTTGCAGTATACAGCTAATACTGAGTAATTACAAGAAGTCTGATCTTTTTTGCTTGCTATTTTGGTTCTTTATATGTAGCTGGAGATGAGAAGTGGAGCTGAAAAATGCTAAGTCATATTTACTGTATGGTCTCTAATCGAAACATGAATTGTCTTTTCTTATCTGTTAGTGAACAAACATCTGTATGGATGCTCAATCTAGGAAGGTATGCCTAATCTGTATACTTAGCCAAAGCATCACTTTACATATTTCAAACTTTAAAATCCAGAGTTGAAAGAAAAGGTAGGACAGAGCAGACAGCAGAGTGTCAAATCTTTTCAGTATGTAAGCAGCTGAAAGCCATGGAATCAATGTCTTCTGTTGTGGACTGGAAACCATAACATGAGATGACTTGAGATAAGATTCTGGGCTCTTGCGGTTTTCATTATGAATCCAAAAAATGAGGTATTTCCAAACTTTACTTTGCTTGTGCACTACCAAAATACAAAGAAAAATTGTACTTTGACATTATGGGTGCCACAGCACAGGGAAAAAAACATTAGATGAATTTGGCACTACTCTCACATCAAATGGGTTTTAGTTATCGGTGCTTGGGAAAAGACATAATCGGAGCGTTTTTTCATCTCACTTTGAAGTGGCTTTTGTATCACTGGTGGTACAAGATCATCACTTTTGGAGTGCACTTACAAAATTATTTTATAATAGGTTTGTATACATGTTTATTTTTAAGGACTCCGGTAAGATAAAATTATAACTTTTACTTTCCTGATTGTTTTGTAGAAAAAAACTCCTGTATTTCAGGCTTCATCAGATTAAAAAAGAAACCCCACACCTTAGTAATTTACCTGTAGTAAATTGTAGTAAATTTTCCTGTAGTAAATTTGGTCGACAATTATTTAACTTGACCATGTCCCTTATCTGTATAATTAACTGTTTGGACTGTATATCAAAGGATATTGCATGAGAATTCCAATACTGACTCAGGAGTAAGCAGCATGGAAGAATTCTCCAAAGGAGCTTTGAAACATGCTTTATCAGGCATACTTATACCACATAGTGGAAGCCACTATAAAGTCACCAGACAGTCTCTCATCATTTCGTTGTTTTTTTTTTTTTTCCCCAAATGTTATTTGTGTGAAAAGTAATCAGGCCAGCTAGTTCTTAAAAGCTTTGCAGAGAAAACTTGATGATTGTATTGCTTTGATTCTTAGAAACTGGACACTTCTGAATATCCTAAAATGATGGGATTTTTTAACTGTGATTCCACAGAGAGATTGTGTTTTATAAAATGCCTAGAAATAGGCCTAAATAGGAAACTCACAGGGAATCATTAGTGCAATAATGTTACTCATGTCCTTAGCTGTGAGAATCTTGGTAATTCTTTTAAATTCAAAGGTCTCAGTACTATAGAGTTCTGTGATGTGAGATGCTATTGAGTAAAACCAACTATTATGATGAAGCATGTGTACGAGTATTTTCAATGTTAATGATCCTAGAATCATAGAATTGTTTAGGTTGGAAAAGACCTTTAAGATCAAAAAGTCCAACCATTAACCTAACACTGACATATCCACCACTAAACTATATCCCTAAGTGTCACATCTACACATCTTTTAAATATCTTCAGGGATGATGACTCCACCAGTATTTAACAACCCCTTCAGTGAAGATTTTTTTCCTAATTCCAATCTAAACCTCCCCTAGTACAACTTCAGGCCATCTCCTCTCTTATTGTCACTTGTTACTGAAAGGCTTTACTATAAAGTCCAGGTAAACCACATCTACAGCCTTTCCCTCATCCATTCAGTGGGTCACCTTGTCATAGAAGGAGATCAGGTTGGCAATGCAGGATCGACCTTTCATAAAAGTATATTGTCCTGGGCTTGAACTCTTGGTTGTCCAGTCTGTGCCTCACAATGGTGCTCAGAATGATCTGCCCCATAACCTTCCTGTCACCGAGGTCAAGCTGATAGTCTATCATTTCCAAGATCCTTCTTCTGGCCCTCCTTGTAGATGGGGTTCACATTTGCCACCCTCCAGTCTACTGCAACTTCTCATGTGAGCCAGGACTGCTGGTAGATAATGGAGAATGGCGCAGCAAGCATTTCACCAGATGCCTTGAGTGGATCTCATCCAGCCTCATGTGAGACTTGTCAGGCTTGTGTGAGTGAAGGTAGAGCAGAAGGTCACACACCATTTCCCCTTGGACTATGGGGACTTCATTCTGTCCCCTGCCTCTGTTTTCCATCTCAGGGGTCTTGAATACCTGGAGAACAATGGATCTTACTATTAAAGACTGTGTCAAAGACGTCATTAAGTATCCCATTCTTTGTCACTAAACTTTTTGTCAAATCTGTCAAATATTCTGATTTTTGGAAAAATCATAGACATGAATATTATGTACATGCACTTGCAGAGTAAATATATGGTATGTACTTATTATATGTGTGTGTGTGTGTGTTTGTGTGTATGTGTGTGTATATATATATAATATATAGAGAGAGAGTCTGGAGTAAAGGAGACCGAGAGGAGATCTCATTGCTCTATATAACTACCTGAAAGGAGGTTCTAGTGAGGTGGGTGTTGGTTTCTTCTCACAAGTAACAAGTGACAGGACAAAAAGAAATGACCTCAGGTTTTGAAGTTTTGCCAGGAGAGGTTTAGATTGGACATCAGGAAAAACATCTTCCTTAAAAGTGTTGTCAAACATTGTAACAGGCTGCATTTGGAAGTGGTTCAGTCACCATGCCTGGAGATATTGAAAGACTGTTCTGACGTGTTACTTAGGGACAGGGTTTAGGGGTGGATGAGACAGTGGTGGGTTAACAGTTGGACTTGATGATCTTAAATATCTTTTCCAACCTAAATAATTCTTTGATTCTGTATATTTTACATATGATCTTGTATAGGGTATTATAGATACACATACACAATACATAAATCAGAGGAAATAAGCAAAGGAAAATAACTAGACAGTACAACTAGTCTCAAATTAGCATTAAAATCATCAAAATATTGTACTCAGGGATTTTTTTTTTTAAAACTAAAAACCCCTACAAAGTTTAATGTAATTTTCTTGTAGTCCTAGTTGAACAATGAGCTGTTACACAAGTACTTGAGCCTAACTAAGGTTGTTAAGGTCCTCTTTACTTGGTGGTGTTAGCTATGTATTTTTTTGGAATTGGAATTGAAAGCAACAGTTATGTTTAAAAATGTTTGTCCATTTTCTGATTGCAAATGAAAGTTCTGAAAGTAATTTACATTATATTAAATTCTTTATTAAGTAAAAAGAAACTTAAGAGGAAGGGATTATAGAAGGCAGAAATTCTTGCAATGAAATAATACTCAAATTCACTATGTTACATTTCTGGCACTCTTTCTTTAGATTGGGTGTAAATATTACATAACAGGAACAGATCTACAAAATACGTGTTATTTATACAGCAAAAATCTCCTTTGGGGATCAGTAAATGAGAAGGACGGGGAATGGCTCTCATTTCATACCTTTATTAATGCTGTATATGCAAAATATGCTGCAGAAATGTATATGTTCTACACTCCAGTCTTTTCATGTGGATAGTCATTCTTATATTAAAATACATCTGCAGCAAATTACAGGGTGATCTCTAACAGCAAGTAAAATCTCTTATAGGAAAAGTAATCAGCTGCCTGTGATATCACAGTCCAAAAGGCTTCAAAGTGTTCATCTCCTTGTTTCCTCTAGAGCAATAAAGATAACCTCTAAAGTCCCTCTCAACATCAGCATTCTGTAATGGTATCTACTGAGCTGACAGAGGGCTGGCAATGGGTTGAATATACCATGTCTCAGGAGCAGCGGTCGCCTTCCCTGTCTCTTCCATCCTGTTCTCTGTCTTTCCTGCTCTTTTCCTATGTGAAACAGTAGCTGGAATGTGAAGTCTGGTTCACCCACATCTCTGGGCCCAGCTATGACCCTTCTCCCTACCTTCCTCCTCCATTTCTTGTGCAGCAGAATTATTTTGCCTACCCAGCTGAGAAACTTTGAGTTCACAATGTTCATAGCATGTTTCCAACCCTAGAGAAGGGCTGTCTGTCCCTGCCTGCTCTGGAATTTGTGGACCTGCAGGGATTTGATGCTAGGATATTAAAAGATCCCTAAGAAAAGAAAGGCTGTGTTGACATTGTCTGTAGTAAGAATTTTCCCACTAACACAGAAAAATTTAGTACTCCTTTGAGTTAGTTGACTCAAACTGTATCCAAGAATTGCCTCCTGTTATATTTTATTTATTACATTATTCCACATTTTGGATAAAAGAAACAACTTATAGCACTGCTTCTGGTTAGTATCTTTTGGCTAAAATAATGGTTTGTCTTAGGTTACTTGGCAGTTTGTTTCAAATCAATCTCCTGTTTACAAAGCTAAGGAAATGTCCTGTTTACAGAGTCAAACTGGCTGGATTTTCTTTTGGGAGTTTGGGTTTGGCTCTAATATTTTCGATAGTGAATAAATCCTACATGATCTCAAGCTTCCTATTGTACTTAAGTAATCTTCAGTTTCATGTTTCCTTTTTGATCCGTGTCCCATGCTGTGAAGGCCAACATCCCATATTTCTGCTTTGACAGTCAGACCTCAGCACATTTGGGCATGGGGCAGGATCACATACTTTTACCTTCTGTACAAACTTCCTGCCAGTATATTTTAGCCCTGGTGTGCATTGGGACTTGATGTTGTTAGACTCTGAAAAAATATTTATTAAACACTAAGTCTGTGAAGAACTCGAGAAATAGTCATCTTGACCTTTGTTGCACGGAAATCAATGACAAAATTTCCGTCAGCTCTTGCAGTAAGATCTGGCTTACAGTTTAGGATAAAAGGAATTCAGTGACAAGTTTGTTATAGAATCTTAGAATCATTTAGGTTGGAAAAAACCTTTGAGGTCATTGAGTCTAACTATTAACGCAGCATTGCCATGTCCATCACTAAACTCTGTCCCTAAGTGACACATCTGCACATCTTTTAAACACCTTCAGGGATGATGACTGAACCACTTCCCTGTGCAGCCTGTTCCAATGTATGACAACCATTTTCGGGAAGAAATATTTTCTCATCTCCAATCTAAACCTACTCTGGTGCTGCTTGAGGCCATTTCTTCTTGTCCTGTCACTTTTTACTTGGGAGAAGAGATCAACACACTCCTCACTACAACCTCCTTTCAGGTAGTTGTAGACAGTGACCATGTCTCCCCTCAGACTCCTCCAGAACAAACAACCCCAGTTCCCTCAGATACTCCTTATCAGACTTGTGCTCCAGACTCTTCACCTGTTTCTGGTTGCTCTGCAGTGTCTCAGTGTCTTTCTTGTAGTGACAGGCTTATGTAGGTAAGCTTTAAAATACTCACAGTTAAGATACTAAATTAGTATCCGTGCATTAAATAAAACCTAATCCTTTGAACTGTTAGAGATGAAGGTGTAACTGATGTAGTAGAGATGAACGAGTAACTGATATAGTTACGGATCATGTGGCAAAACTACAGAACAAAGCCTTGTGGGCTGCTTTTTCTCCTAAACTGACAATCTTGCATGTTATCCACAGGATATCCTATAAGAGACTTTGTCTACTGTGTAATTCTAGAGATTATTTCAAGGAAACCTGTCCATGTTTTCCAGTGTCTCGCATTATTTCTGTTTGTTTTTTAGTTTTAAAAAGGCTCCAAGTGTAATATGCGTGGGCTTTTGTTATTGTTTCTTCTTGGATCAGTTGCGGAAGATTTTTCTCATAGTTGGATGTATTTCTAATCTGATGTGACTCAGAAGAAAAGTGGATTGAGGATAAAGCAGAGACTCAGACGGGCTAGAGAGAAGGAATAAAAATAGATACTCTGAATGTCAATTACCAGAAGTACTGTGGAGTCTGGAAACCCTTTAGGTACCCTTAATTTTTCAGCCAGGAATTGCTTGATAAATAAATCTGTTTCTTTAGCAAACCAGTGACAGTAGTACTGCATGAAAACAGCAAGTAGGTGGTAATAATGCCTTGAGACTCTTTGTGGAAATGGATCAACACAGCTTCTTAATTACAGCATCTCAGCAGGGATAAACACTGATAGGAATGATTTCACTTACACATCCAGATGTCAGTAAAGGGGTTTAAGACCTCATCTGAGAAGCCTACAGAGAATTTGCTGCTTTGAAATCAATAGAGAGCCCCAAAGTTACAGTACTGTTTCTTTTCCTGGATCAGGCTCTAGGCCTCTTCCTTTGCTGCTGTAAGTTGCCTTCCTCTTGCTGTGTTAGGTTGCTGAACATTTGGAAGTCAGCACAGGGGGATACTGATTTTTTTTCATTGCTGTCCATATGGTGTGACCTGTGGCTCCTAAAACCCATGCCTGCATGTATCACTGTTGTTAATGAGGATGGCTATGTAGCTGTGAGAAAGGGACGTATATTTTTTCCTTCTTCCATCTTCATAATGGCAGAGAATAGTTTGTTTTTTTTTTTTTCCTGAGTGAGCTTGGTTTTATTTTTGTTTGTAATTAACACTTTTCACTGAGAAGACATTATTGTCAAGGTTTGTTCTTCTCAACAATGCCCATCATTCGTTAGATTCTGGAAAGTGAGAGCCAAAATGAAACTTCTCTTCTAAGCAAGAGATAAAATTGTTGTATCATGTAGTAATGATCTGTCTGCTGCTAGTATATACATGATCTGCTTTTACAGAACTAGTATTTACAAACACGTCAACCTCCAAAATCATCTCTCTGATGGTGCACACCATGTTTACTGTAGAATACTTTTGAGGTGTCTTGAGTGGTGCCTCTGGGAAATATGAGCTTCACCTTTCCAGCACCTTTGTGTAATGCTGAGGAGTCTTGGGTCTGTCCTTGGACCTACATGGCAGAGACAGGTTTTGATCTTTCATCCCTACCTCCATACTGCCTGCCTCTCAGCACACTTCAAGTAACAAGTAGTTCCCTTGTCCACATGACAGCATGGAAACAAGCACCACTCAAGAAAAACAACTTGTCTGCACCACAGAGGAACTTCATGTCATACTCTAGAGCACATCTGAGGACCAGTCTTGGATGTGTGTCGTTCCCACAGTAGCAAGCAGAGGAGGCTGAGAATTGGATCAGTGTCTGTTCAGCCTGCTCCTTTCCCATTTCCTTAACTGGTCACAGTACACATAGTAAGCCTTTGCTGGGTGGTCTCCGTGTATTTGATGTTATTTTTCTGCAGGCTGTATGATAATACCTTCTGTTTCACTGTAAGGTTTGAGCGTTGGCAACTTGGAAAGGCAGAAGTGCCACCCACAGCAGTCATTACATGTGGTCAAAGACTGGGAATCCTTTACCAGGGTGCAGATATTCTTAAAATGCTGTGACCTTGCTGCCTGTGCTGTCCCACCTCCTGTCCACTTTCCTGCTTAGAGTTGCCACTGTTTTTGCAGGCTTGTAGCTGTGTCACATACTGTGTCACAGAAAATAACAAGGCATATAGATGGCCATTTTTAGGGAACAGAACAACGGTGTGATGTCCTACATAAAAATCAAGTATCTTTTCTCTCACCTGCTTGCCTGAAAGTAACTGCTGTGATGTGAGAGTTAAACAGCGGTCTCCCCTCCAAAGAAATCCCAGAACAAAATACAGAGGCTATTATCCTGTTTTTGTTTCTTTACGTGTTCCCTAGGTTTGGTTTCATCTAGTGAATAAGAAAATAGAGGAAGGACATGAAGAAGATACAATGACTTGATATGTCAGTTCAGTGTATTTTTTTGAAGAATGACTTTAAAGGGTTTTTTTTTTTTTGTGAAAATGTGCAGGATATTTTTCAAAGCTTGCAGGTGCTGACTTTTATTTTTGTACAAGGATCTTGTCTCAAGATTTCTCTCTGCAGTCTTACAATAATTCTGTTTCCTGATGCTACTGCTATTTTTTGTGCCATCACCAAGTCTTGCAGGACCTAAAGTCAATCCTTGTCAGGCAGATTGCTTTTCAGCCTTCCTTAGGCAAGTTATTTGTCAAAATATTGACTGATAAAAAAAGTGTCACCTGTTTTTCTTATTAGAAGTGAGACTGGATGTAATTCTATAAATGCTTTGCAATGAAGTGATTGCAAATTTAAGTGCACTTGGTTGTAATTTCTAATACTTCATTTAGAAAAAGACCTTCAAAGATTACGGACCAAACCAGAACAGAAATACCTAGTGATGCCTTGTTTCTTTCTAGAGAGGATAGCCAGCCCGGTCACCTAATATCACTTCTGTTTCCCTTCCATTTCCATGGGTAGAAGACAGAAATTTCTTTTGCTTGTTTATTATAAATCAGTATTGTTGTTTTGTGGGTTTTTTTTACTTTTATTTTACATTTATTGTTGCTAAAGCAAAGCCTGTACTTAAGAGAAGAACCAATATGAACTTCACAGTATTATCATTACTTTGTTGGCTTTTTTGCCAGTTTAAAATTTGTTTAAAATACCAGATAAAACAGAGAATCCGGTGCCAGCACATGGAACCAGGCAGTTCTGTAAATTGTTTTTTTACAAGGCTTCCTACCCCTGCAACAGCAGCTGGCACAGCTTTTCAGAGAGCTGGAATGGGCCTGCTGAAGGAGCTGACTAGAAGAAAACCAGGGAACTTCCACTAGGTACTCAGCCAAACTTCTACAAGAAAACTGCCTGCCACTTCCGAGATACACTGTGCTTGCTTATGATGGATACTAACAAAGAGTTGATATTCATAATGATTTCACATTGAATATCCTTTTTTTTCCTCCCTACATATATGAACCATTTCTGTTTAAAAGTTCTGTTAGAAATTTTGACTATTCCGTGCTGACATCTGAGGCTTGGAAAAACAAAGTTGAGAGTATGCTGATGATACTGGAAACTGAAGATTTCTAGTACCAGTCAAATCACTACATTCACTATATTGAAAACAAAGCACTGCCTTCACAAACTTTTTGCCATATATTTGCTCTTATAATAAGGCAGAGGAAAGCAACCAGAAAGAAAGGAAAAAAAAATAGCAACAGAGACATTTTAATTTCAGTTCTTGCCAAGACAAAAATAAAAAACACTGCCAGATGACTAAACACGTGGGATTAACCTGAAATGTATTTTTAAATGAAATTCAAAATCACATTAGGTACCAAGTGGAATTGACTATACAGGCTTGTTACATGTATAAAATAATGAAAACAAAAAATGTAAAAATCTTATCTTTCTTTTTATCAGATTCACTACAGGACTAGAGACAGCAGGGCTAGTGGGTAAAGTCATGCAAGTTGAGAATGTGCATTGCCAGCCATTTCAATTGACTGTCAATGATGGGGAAGGAGGTGAAGCCTTTGTTTCTTAGTTAATCTTCCCCTTGGGTATACAAACACAATGTAATAGAGTGTCATTGTAAATAATGAGTAAGGCAGAAGTTGAATAGTGTCTTAAGACTCCTCCTTGACCCCTGCTAAAGTACATGCTCCATGTCTTGCTGATGAGCACAGAAGGACAGCCTTCCCTTGTTTCAGTGTGCACTGGACAGAACTCCCTCTTGCCTCCTTGACTCTACCTTAAGAACTGAGGCCATAGCTTAGCCCTATGCCAGAAAGCAGTCTGAAATCTTGCCAAATTTACTTTTTGCAGTTCCTTCATCTAGTAGTGCAGCTTTTGAAGAAAAACGGATGAATTGTTCAGTGTCCATATTCCTCACTAAGCATTGTGGGAGAGATAGTCCTCATACACCTCATGTGAGGCATATCTGTCTTTTCTGTCATTTTGTCTCAATGCATGCTATTTTCAATTCCTGCAGAAGATGGACAGTGGGTGTAGATCTCACCTTCACCTTGTTCCCAAACCTAGAGATAGTTTCAATACTGAGTAATTGTGCTTAATTTATATGAAGGTAATTTATTGTAATTGTGACCTTATTAATGTAGGGTGATTTTGGCTGCTATGCACCTATTACTAATGACTGGTAAATAAAATTTAATCTGTTTCACACCTTTTGTTCTGCAAAAGTTCAGGTATTCAGATAATTTAATTAGAGCCTAATTTCCACACTGCAATGAATGGCTGCTCTAATCTGACAATGTTTAGATGTCTTTGCTGAGAGGAATCAAACTGTAATGAAACTGTTAGTGTCACTGTGGTTTGAGTGAGTTCCGTTTTTCCAGTATTATCTGGTATTCTTACATCCATACTCTACAGATCAATAGTTGACTTTTAGCAGAGAAGAGAAGGGAACTGGTTAAAATATGTGTAAAAAAATTATGGCTTTTCCCCCCTGTGGTTGGCAGAGGAGAAAGGAATATTACAGAAAATGTGGAGAGACAGTGTCTTGAAGTGTACTTTCCTTTAGATCTGGTGGCCAGAGATTATCTCATATGCAAGAAATATAGGCTTGAGGAATTTTGAGAGAAAACTTTTTCTAGCACTGTGTCTCATCACTCAATCAACACTGGGGCAGCAGCTGATGCCATTAAAAGTTAAGTACTGAAATTGTAAGTTATTCATTTTTAAGCTCTATTGTCCTTTAGTGGTTACTATCTGTCCCTGTGATTATTATGGCAACTTCTGAATGGATACACCTCAGATAGCTTCAGTTGCCCTCCCTGTGGGGAAATCCTTTTCCACAAGGCCAATTCAGGCTTATATTCATGCTGCCATTGATGAGGCTTTTAAATGGAGATCTTAGGGCTTCTTCAGAAACATTTTTGGTTTCCAGTGCTCTCAAGGATCTAGTTTTGAGACCTTAACCATATCCTTTAACCTTCTCTGACATCCTCTTTTTCTAAGAAACAAGTGGTGGTCTCCAGTCTGTGTGATTCTTTATGTACTCATGTGTGTAGCAGCTAGTCTATGGAAAAATAATCAAAGGCCATGCAGTATTACTTGATTCTAGTGTAAATATCCGTGTTTCTATGAAGCATTCTAAAGATAATATGTGACCTCTATACCATACCATACGTGTTTCATTCTTTTGTCTCTTCCTGCCTGGATAATTTCAAAACAACTCTCTTCTAATTGCCTCTGTTTTGAAAATAATCCATGCTATGGTCCAAATGACACTATCAGCCCGTAAGAAGGTTCCTGTGTCACTAACAGTTAGGATTTATCTCCAATAAGTGTAAAATGTTAGAAATTTATTTAGTTCCACTATCCCTGGCAGTGTGCATGGGATCTAAGCTGATGCTCATCTTTGAGTATCTAGGACTGTGGTGGTTTAGGCCAATACCCACCCAGTCATAATATTACTCCCCCTCCTAAACTGGGAAGGAGAGAGGGAGAGGAATATAACAAACTGCTTGTGAGTTGAGATAGGGACGGAGAGATCACTCGGTAATTAATGTCACAGGCAAAACAGACTCAACTTAGGGAGAAAAAGGTTTGATTTATTAAAGAGACAATAAAAGCAGA
>WBNH01000174.1:0-40993 GCA_013401255.1 Urocolius indicus | reverse complement strand
CCCTCCTTCTTCACTGTCTGAAGAGATGTTTTCACATTCTCTCTCCCTGTTGCTGCTGCAGTTCTGCCCCTGCTCAACAACTTCTGCTCAAATCTGTTATTCACAGAGGTGTTACCTCCACTACTAATTGGCCAGGCCTGGGTCATGTGCAGGGTCCAGCTTAAAACTTACTGGCCCTAACCCTGTCAGCTACAGGGGAAGCTTCTGGCAACTCTTTTTGTTTAAAGAAACCACTCCTTTAGCCCCCTTGCTACTGAAAAACCTGGCCCAGGCCAAAACCGCTACAGGGACTTAACTTCAGATTCAGATGTATGAATGATGATGTATGTATGTATGAGAAAAGCAGGTCATGCTTCTTTGCTTCTACATTTTTGGAGTTCTCCGTACATAAAACTTTTATACTACAGTCATAAATGTGTTGTTCTCAGCTATAATAATGTTTTATATTTCAATGAAAATCTTTCTAATCTTACATTGTTTTGAGGAATTGATGTTGAATGATCTTGCTGAAATTAATAGCATTGAGACATTTTGCATTGTTTACATCTCTTGCATTGCAAACTGCATGCTGGTGGGACTGCACTGATCAGGAGACTGTTCTGCACAAATCTTCATAAAATCTGCAAATTTTTCATTATGATTAACTATAAATGTGTATTTTCTTACACATAAGACTTGGTTGTGTGTCAACATTGATAAAAAATTCATGTCTTCTAGTTTCAAAAGAAACCCATTTGAAGTTATGACAGCTTATTTGAAGATGTCAGCAAAATATAATGCTTTGCAAGATGTAACATTGTATTGGATGATTGAAAAACTGTTGTTTCATTGATATCTGTCAAATTGTAAGACTTGAAATATTGCTGTTTTCTTAATTAAGTGTTAAACTATTTTAATCTCAAGGTCAGCTCAAGTTTTACAACCATATCACATCGGGATGCAGTTCATTAAATACTCATATTTTCTGCATTCACAGTAGATTGAATGCTAGCGTTGTCATTTTTCTCCAAATCCAAGACTTCACTTGCAGCTGTAGAGAAATTTTGCTTTCATTATTCTTGGTTTCAATTTACTTGGCAAGTGTAGAGTGAATATTCTTTTTTCATTTTATTTAGTTCACTCAAGATTGACAAATCAGTTTGGGCTTACAAAAACGTTCAATCCAACCAAAACACAAACAGAATGATTCATTTTCCTTTTCGGTCCGTAAGTATAAAAACCAACTGCAAATATATGAAGTTGTCATTGCAGAGAAAAATATTCAAACTAGAAATAGGAGTATACTTGCACACATGCTTTAAAAAATACTTAAATTTTCACAATTTTATTTTGGGGCCCATGTATCATTTTGGAAATATGTCTGCTGTGGTGTGAATAGGAGCAATAGGAATTCATTAATAGGCAGTATTTCCTTTATTTACAAAATCAAACTTCAATTCAAACTATGTTTGTAGTACTTCTTTTTCTAAATCTTTCAACAAAATTAAGACAATTTCATTTAACTAACAGCTATTTAAAATGCTGGGATGTATATATTTTAATTGAATTCTAACTTCTGTCCAAATGCAGCTTGATGTAAATCAGTCAAAACAATCTTTTTAATTATTATGAATGTGTTCTCCGATGACTTAAAAAATCATAACATTCAGGATGTGCAATAAATGTATAGTGAGACAAAGTAGCTTTGAATATTATTATAGATAGTTCATCTTCCTAGGGAGCAGAAACATTTACTTTATCTAATGCTAAGTTTTATTCAATTGCAAACAAATATGTTCTTATTAGTTATTTATTTAAACATGCTTTTAAAACAAACAAGCCTGAAAAGTAAAAAAGAAAACTCAAAGATACTAAGCTATATTTCCTTCTATTAACTTTAAATCCCTAATGAAATCTCAGATATTAATCAATCTATCTTACCAAATCTGTAGTAAATCAGAAAGTATGTAATGAGGTTAGTCACTTTATCTGAGGTGAGTGTATTTATATGTATTTACATGTACATTTGCACATTTGCCTTGTGGTTAAGGGATTCTCATACCTTTACATTTAGACTTGGTCTGCCTTAGGGTCTGTTTAAATTAGGCAAAGATGTAACTGGTAGTGTTTTACCAAACTTTGGTGATTTGAAAAGTGGGACATCTTGTTAAAGCTTCCCTTATAATTGAGAGGGAGAGAACGGCACCTGCAGAGAACTGTTCATCCCGTTTGTTTGTTTAGATATCTGTCTTCAGGTGGAATGAATTACCTTCTGCAAGTTCCTTCTTTTTGCACTCAGTACAACACAGGTCCAGGGCAACTAGGTCACTGGCACAGCAAGCTCAGAGAGATACCTAAAAATATTCAATTTTTTTCACTGAGAAATGTGACCTGGGCCTTCTTGATCTCTTCAAAGTGCTGCATCCTTAGGATAAGATTAAAGATTTCTTCCGAGTGATGAACAATGGTATTATGCTAGTTATTTCTGACTAGCAAGTGATATCAGTATATCACTGTGGGAATGGAAGCTTCAAGAAAACATTCACCATCACTGCTTTTGGGATAAAATGTGGAAGGTTGACATTACTGTTGGAATAAGAACATGTTTAGGATTAGGTTTCGCTTCCTTTTTTTTTTTTTCCAGGATCACAGGCACTTATTAAATAGACTTAGATGAGTATATATTTGCACAAAGTCTTGTGTTGGTAATTTTTTATGTGCGCATAGGTCAACTGAGATTAATATGTATCACTCCTGACAGTTGTTTTAGGCCTCCTAATGACACTAGGCTGTGACTCACAGAGAATGAATTTGTCAGAGTTTTCTGGCAGGGTCTGAAATCACTGTTTGTAAGGAAGCAGCTTTCAGCGATGCCTGGTCGAAGGTACACAGTCATGAAAGTTGAGCCAGAGGTTGCTGCAGAGTTATAAGTACTGGAAAGAAAAAGAGTTGGTTGAATGCTGACTCCCAGCCTGCAAAGAACATCATTAATCTTGTTGTGGTAGTGTTCCTAGGAAGATACCTTTGGATGTGGGCTAATTGTATGAATATGTAAGTGCAAATATGAATCCATGCTTTTTGAGCCCATTACCTCTCTTCCTTCTGAATCTTTGTAATTGTGTTTGTCTCACTGCTCAGCTGAAGCCTCTTTTCCCTTTTGCTATCTACCACTCACATATTGTGTGATACATTTTTCCCTTGTTGATCAGCAGAAGTAAAAGCAAATAAAAAATAGTCCCACATGTATTTGTAATTTTTTCTGAATGTATTTTCATGCTTAAAATAAACCTGTCTAAATGTAGATATAAAATGTCTAAATCGTACTGTATTAAAGCCTAAACTTTATTTAATATATTGAATTCAAATAAAATATAATGCTTTGGACAGCAGAAGTAATGCAACCTGATCTGTTAAAGCTTTCTACCTCATTGATACAGGCTATGCTGTGAAATGTGAACTGCATCTGAAACTTTTCCAAGTGTTAAGGCATACAGTAATGTTCTCCATCTGAATTGCCTGCTGACCAGTCAGGATGAGGCTCATACTTCTTCCCTGCTCCCAGGGAGACATTAATGCAGTCTCTCTTCTCTATATTTTCCTGCCTGTCTTCAGAAAATCAACAGAACTGAAATACCTTTGAGGCTTTATGCTCAATTTAGCCAACAGGTTCAGTAGTTATTAGGGAAGCTCACAAATGGGAATATAGGCATAGAGCAAATTCACATGTTATTGAGTGCTTAAATATTAAAAAATAGATTTTGTGTATACCTGTAAGTTTATGGAAGCACTACAACGTGAAATTAGGCTTCACCTTTGCCTTGGCTCTCATCCCACTGGAGTGTGGGATAAAGCTAGCAGTGACTTCAATGGGAATAGACGAGAGCTTTGAGGTATGTATATCTAAACTTGCCAGTAAAGGTAAGTAATGTGTAATTCTCATCTGAAAGTAGAACATATGAATTATACATATCTTAGATGACGGACTGCATGGGAGAATTAGAGAGGTAGATCACATTTTGGATGTTAGACTGGGATTTATATCTTGTCAGGAACATCATGAGTCTGCAGGTTTTGTTTAGCATTGTGCAATGGCTCTGAGTCCAAAACAATTGCAACTATAAACTGAATATTTTCTGGACATCCAAATATTCTTTCTGATTCACACATGCTGCATTTACTACACAAGTAAAACATAGCTCAGCATGCTCTGTTTCATCCTTTTCAATCCCAACCCATCCTCATTCAGATCATTACATTATTTCCTTCCAACTATTGCTGTTAAAAAAGTTTTTGCAAGCTTGGATTTTTGTCCCCACAAATAACTTATAGTTTAAACATTATAATTATTAATCAGTTGTCTTCTCAAAGTTAAGCTTGAAAAGCTTTAGATTCTGATACACAAAAAAATCCAAACCTGAGGAAATACAGATATATCCAGTGGGAACTTTTAAGTCTTGCATCTTTGTCTTACAGCTGTCAGGCATCTTTTATTTGGGTAAATAAACTGTACAAAAAAGAGAATGTAAGAACTAGTGAATAAAAATGCAGGAGTGAGAGTGTATAAAAATAACACAGTACCACAATGGAAAGCTACGATGAGATTCTTTCTTTGACCCTCTTTGGGAATAGATGATGAAACTTAATTTAACTGAAAAACAGTGTTTCCATAGAGGTCTTGCAAGGATTTATTTACACAATAAATTCACTTGTGAAAGTTCAAGTGGTAGAAGACCTGATGTGGAATATTTCTAAAGGGTATTTGATTGCATCTAGTGTGAGACAAATGGTTTAATAAGTTTTGAAGAATGCTAAGGCACTTTTGAATTTGACCATATGCCCTGAAAGATAATGGCATTGCTACCATTGTTTCCAACGTGCAGGACTTCTCCCTGAATGAAATCAAATAGAAACTATTATTAAAATAGCTGAATAGGTCTATGGATCAAAAAAAAAGAAAAAAATCTATAAAAAAAAAAAAAAATTTCTTTTTTATCTAATATTACAAAACTGCTTATGCCATTGTGGTTTTAAGTTGCCCTCTGACGAACTTGGCACCAGTACTATCAGAAGAAAAACATCAAGACTGAATGACTGATTTGACCTGTTCTAGGAGTTCCTACCAAGACATGCAAAACAATAATCACAAGAATTCCTTCTTGGCTCTTGTTATTGAGCTTAGATGAGACATAAAAACAAAGGCACATGTGTAGAGTATGTTTGAGATAATGATTTGGACAAGCAGTGGCTGTCTGTCCTCTCCTCTGTTTACTATTTGTTGACACACTGAGAAAACTCATTTGGATGTGATCTGAACCAAAGGATCTCTGCATCAGTTCTCTCAAGGTCTGAAAAGCGGTCTGCTGAAGGACAAGCTGGTCCAAAATGAAGGAACCAAAAATAGTAATAACATTTTTTATCTTAATTTTAGTCTACACCTTGAGGACTTTTAACAAGGGTTAAAAATAAAGCTGAGGTTCTTATTTCTGTTCCTGTATCCTCCACTTTGCTGTCTTCCTGAGGTTCACAGCTGTTAGATGGATTTATTCTCCTTCTTACTGGCTTGATCTTAAAAAATGCAGAGAGTTAGAGCTCAGATACAGCAACAAGTGTAAACATATTTAGTCTTGGCAATAGAGTATTTGTTATTCTTTACATTTTGCAAGCCTTGGGTCTCTCTACTTTAAGCTGTAATCCACTTTCAAGGGCTTTTTTTGGTATTGTGACTGGAATCTTCTCAGCTTTATTTTGCTGTCCCAGTCATTCTTTGACTAAACTATTTTTGTCCTTCATTTCTTTGTGCAGCTCATTCCCCTTTCTAAACTTCAGTAATGGTGTTGTCTCACCCTACTCACAGTGTCTTATTTGCCATGCCTTTTTTCTGTATGCTGTATTCTGCTAAATCATCATTATTTCTGAGGCCTCAATCTTTGACCATTAACAGAGCTATATTTGTCTTTCTGCTAGGCAATATTCCTAATATAATTTACTACTCTTCACATTTCCAGGGAAATCCTTAGCTAAAATTCACATATTTTGTTCAGTGTAAAATATACGCTGGTGCTTCACCTCTCTAATTAAAATGCAGCTTACACTGCAGTTGTAACAGCTGTCTCAGTCCACAAGTCTCTTTATACAGGTCAAGTGAACTGCCTCTTAAAAATAGTATATTCTTGGGGACTGTACCAAAGATGCTTAGCAAAGTTCCTGTAATTCTGGCTGTGATCTGACTGTGCCAAATTTACATCTGTTTGCTCCCAGATGAACTCTGGCCTCTAGCTTGGGTGATTCTCTTTCTTTGGAATTAACTCCTTGCTCTATTTATAGAAAATGATCATGTATTGATAAACTGAGCCTTGCTAATAGGAAGATGTTCTGAGTTATTTTGTTTCCTGTTACCTTCTGGAATGCAGAACTTGCATGCTGGTCTCCAGTTTTAGCACATGAATGCTATACTGCTAGAGAAGTAGTGGCGGAATATTAAGGGTAGTTGAAAACAAACAGAGGGAACAGATACATTAGAGTTTGGGTGCTAAGCTACTAAAATGATTTTCTGAATGAAGAAAAGTTGTTATGAGAGCAGTGAATCAACAAAGATTGTTTCAGTCTTTATGGTAAGAGGCAGTAGGGATTCTCTGATGCCTCATGAGAGTACTCCCATTCAGCAGCCTTCTTCTGAGTAGTGTCATGAAGAAAATCAACCAGGCCTCCAAAGTTGGTGAGGAAGGAGAGAAGGAGATGTGCCACAGCAGAGACCTCCCTGCATCCTGTGATGAGATGATGGCAGCTGTCGCACTGCAACCCATGGAGGGCAACAGTGGAGCTCAGATCTGCCTGCAGCCCCAAACCAGAGCTGGCAGCAGTGCCCAAACAAGGCTCTGACTGTGTAGGAAACCTGGAATGGAGCAGTCTGCTGAAAGATTACACACTGTGGAAGGGCCTCGTGCTGGAAGAGTTTGTGAGTAGCTGCAGCCCAAGGGAAGGGATGGAGATGTTTGTTAGAGACTGTATCCTATGGGAGGGAGCTCATTTTGAAGAAGGGGAAGAATGTGAGGAGTTCTCCTCCCCTGAGGAGGAAGCAGCAGAGACCATCTGTGAGGGGCTGATGGCAACACCCATTCCATACCCCCTTGTACTGCTGTGGTGGGAGGAGGTAGAGATATGAGGAGAAGGGTGAGAGGAAGGTGATCTTAAAAATGCGGCTTTGTTTCTCATCATCCTGTTCTGTTTTGTTTCTGGTTTTGATTTGTGGTGGATTAAACTGATTTTGCTTTCTTTCCTAAGTAGAGTCTGTTTTGCTTGTGACTATAACTGGTGATCCCTCTCTGTCCTTACCTCATCCCACAAGCCCGTTGTTATCTTTTCTCTTCCCCATCCTACTGCAGGGGTGAGGAGAGAGCAATTGGCTACATGTACTCTGTTGCTGTTTGGATGTAAACCACAACACTTAGTATAAGATTCCTTTGTGAATTGAATGTTATTGTGCATGCTTCAGGCATAGTATAATTACTAAATTATAACCCACTAAGTGCAAATTTCACTTGCTGAAAATACTAAGATAGTGTGACATATGTGAAAACAGTTTAAAAGTCAGTCTCATGCCTTCATAAAGGGCTATTTGTTTACAATGGTCATTTGAAGAAAGTGAGATAATTCTGATATTCTTGAAGTATCAGGCATAAACAACTAATTTTGGCAGTTAAGTGTCAGAGATCTAAAGCTTTGCATCTCTTGAACTTTGTGCTGCCTTAGTGCAAGAAAGTGGGCAAGAGCATTTGGTGTCATGATTTAATGGCTATTAAACTTAGCAGAGTTCTCTGTCAGAGAGTGTTCCACCTACCAACACCTATTTTTGAACCTCATTTTTTCAAGAGCCTTAATTTTGTCCCTGAATCAAGATGATAACTCAAGCACGTACTTCATTGCATTGATTTCAATAGCGTTAAGCTTCTTTATGTCCATGCATGTACATTGTAAACAAATTTTGTCTGATTGCAAAAGTTATGTGAACTTGTTGCCTGAAGGTGAAAATCTGTTTCCAAGATGCACTGTCAAATCTTCATACTTGGGAGATCACAGAGTGTGCAGTGACATGCCAGCAACTAGAGCTAAGGGGGCTCTCGGCAAGAGTGAAACATGAACAATGTTTGCATTTGCTCATAATAACCTAGTATGGTTGGTGTTTTTGGTTTTTTTTTGCTATTGAGAAGGACATTTATGATTTAAGAATGTGTAAGGCAAACACAAACAATACAATGAAAGAAGCATGAATACTTTTTTTTTTTTGAGTGGAAAAACTGAGGAGTCTTACCCTGAAGCCTATTTACACTCCATCTGTGTATCACCATTATTCCCATTGTGGTTGCTGGTCACCATGCGGATGTTGAGTTGAAAGACTGATCTCAACATCTCTTTCAGCTCTGAACAAAAACTGTGTTTTTTGAGTCTTCAAGTCCTTTTTTTTTTTCATGCCACTGTAGCTCGAACGTTTTCAGCAGGAGTAGGATGCCACAGAGGAATGGCCTGATGCGTTAGAGTTGTAATGCTAGCAGTGGCCTTTCAAATAATGCCATTGTGGTGGACTTACTTACATTATTCTAAATGCATATTTATTTATCCCAAGAAAGTTTTGCAGGAGGAGTCCCTGCAGAACTTGTAAGCCAACCACTAGTTTCATTCTGGTATTCTTCACCAAGCAGACTATAATATTTCACCAAATGATTACTTCATTGCAATGATACATTTCTGATTAAGTTTAGAGTAAAGTTTTGTTTATTTACTTAAAGATCCTGGTTTTAAACATTTAAACTTGCTAGAGTGCATTGTTAACTTTTTCCACTGGTTCAGAGTTTAATTTGATCTTATTTTCAGTCTGAGTTTGTCTAGACTTGTCTAAACTGCAACAGCTTGCTGTTCCTCAAATATAAATATTTGTGATAATAGCAATGGGAACAGAAGATGTATACTGGTTAAGTAAATTTTCAATATGTGAATTTGCTCTAGCTTGAAAGACTACTCCCAGCATTATAAGACAGTAAGACAAACTTGTTCTTTATGTCAGTTTTATACAATTTTGTCACCTGTGAGACTGACTAGAATTCAGATTTTCCAAGATAATTTTGCAATTTATTACTGAACTTTAAAACAAGATGTGACAACAAAGTCAAATAGCCCTGTTATGCCTTTGTGAGGTGGATCCCAGGATGATCCCAGCTTATGATCTGCTGGTGAGAAACATGGTCATAACACAACTGCTTTGCTAAAGTACATACTTTGCTTTTTAACTTGAACACTCCAGTGAAGATTGTTGTTATGAACAAAATTTCTTCTCCTACCACTTAGTTGTGTCTGTTCCTTTCCATTTGGGATAACTGTGGAACAGATGGTGAAAGGGAACCTGTATCTCCCATCTCTGACTTGCTAAGGCATGCTATGTACCCTCCAACTTCTGCCCTCCCCTGTCCTCTTTTCTGCTGAAGAAAGTCTCACATTTAACTTTGTAAGTGTAGATCCTTATGATTCATGCTTATCAATTCTCAGAAACCTAAATGGTTCTGAAACAGTGGCAAACTTAGAGCTATTTGAGCCATGGACTCTGGAGGACATGTTTGTACATGCAAAGACTTTTTAAGTTTGGTTTGGAGAGTATCCACATAGGAACTCTCTCTCCAGCATCCTCTGTGTTCAAGATCTGGTGTGGCTTCATGAGTCATGGTTAGCCCTATGTGTAACCACCCTGTGAGCCGTTAGGTCTTGCTTAACAGAAGCTTGTGGTTGTGGTAGAGTATAGCATGTCATTCTGGAAAAAGAACATTGTGAACTTAACTGGAAATTGTATTAATCTATTAGTTTTAATGGAGCTTTCAAAGATCAAGATAATACTCCAGAAAGCTCAAGACTCCTGCTTAAGTGAATATCAATTACTCTTGTAAAAGAGTAAATTGTGGAGATTGAAGATTTCTGGTGGGAGAATATTCCCAGCATTGCCTAACATACCAGCTACATGGTGAAATTTTGGCAGACATCTCTGTGTACAATGGTGAATATTATGCTGGAAGATGCCAGCATGTGTTCTCAGACAGTGATTACAGGAAAGATGTTGATAAAATAGTGTGCCAGAAAGGATGAAAAATAGAAAGTGATATTGTGTTTGCAGGACATCCAGTAGAACACAGACTTGCACAGGATTCAGAGGCACCTACATGCACCGATGTTCCCCGAAGCTGCCTTACAGCCATTTTTTGTTGTCCTCGTTGAAGAATGTCCATTGAAATGGAAGAGTTGGTGATACCTTCAGGGCTGTCTCAATGATTTGAGCAGTGTGTATGTGAAACTGGTCATGTGAGTCCTCACTGTAGGCAATGAACAATGACAAGCTCATTGTGAGAAGGCTTTGCCCTGCCTCAGACTGATGTTAAGGCAATATTAAGGGATGTTAATCCCCTCTACTTCACTGTTTATTTTAGCTAACCTTCTGACTGTCCTGTGGAACTGGTTTTGTACAAGGTAGGAATGAAGCAACGGACAAAGAACATGCCAGTATAATGCTTAGAAATCAGCATCATTATTTTTTTTTATATATTACATATTTATACAAAAGCTGATGATAGAAATTTCATAAACATTTTGGCAAAAGTAAACCAGTTCTGTTTTCTCAATTCTTATGCACTGTAAATAGATTGGAGAAATTTATAATTCATAACAAATTAATTAATGACTCTTTTCATTGATAAGGTACAAAGGAGACGTACTAATAACAACTAAGCAAATAAACAGAAGTGGTTTTGGAGATCTTATGATGAAAAGTAAGAATAACCCTCAGATCTGGAAGTTCAGCAACTAGAGGCTTTTTTTACTTAATAGTAGCATCATCATGATACTTTCATTTCAGTTCTTTTATTCTTCCAACTCTCTCTAATTTAGGTCTCATTCAGGTTATCACTGCCCTTGTCCTCCCATCTTCATCCATTCCTAGTGTCCATTTCCCACCCACTCCTGTATTTCTTTGCCTTTCACTTCCTAAAGAGAACTACACTGCAATGTCAATGGATGCAACACAGTTGCCTAGAAATCATTCTTAATATCTTTTTTCCCTCAAGGAGTGTTAACTGACCTTCCATTTAGAGATATATGCCTTAGTTACTGGTCTACTACCATTCCATAGTACAGATACGTTTCTTTGCAAGTGCTAATAGCTACAGCAAGTGGCTACATTCAGCAGGTCCCAAGAGGTCAGGAGGCAATGAGCTGGGAAGGGAGGAACTGCTTGTGTCACAACTGGGCTGCTTCTACATCCCGTTTCCTACAGTCTGATATTTGTGTGCTAGAAAATTCACTGAAGGTAGGTCTGGTTTAAACTGCTTGAAGTTCACTAAATGGCTGGTGCAGCAACACTTGCTCTGTGAGTATAAAAGATGTGCCTTTTAACATCACTTAGTGACACTGCATTCAATTCTTTTCTTTGCATAAAGGAGAAGAGATTTCAGTTGCTCAGGGATGAGTGTGAACATTTCTCTGTCTTATCCTTATTGATTTCCTGTTATAACTTGCAGCATAATAGTGATAATAGCTTGAGTGCACTGTTTTTCTCAGCAATAAACCATGTGATAAACTACTGGTCTTTTTGTCTCTTAATTTGCCCTGTTGGCAGCCACATTAAGGTTTTTTACATTGCATAGTGATAGTTTTATTACTTTGTTCCATTAAAACAGCAGACAACCTGAATGAAGGATGGAGGTACAAACGTAGTTCACATCTGATGCCCAGAAAATCTGGTGTCCAGAAGTGGATATTGATTCATATGCACACTGCCTCATCTTTGGGTCTGTGCTTGGGCGTTCCAGCTCTTGTGACTACAGAGGAAACTATTTAATTTAGTATGGGTAGGTAGCTTCAGGTGGCTTATCTCATGTAGTAAGCCAATTTCTCTTTGAATGCAGGGATCGCATTTGTGTATACTCAATGTAATTTTGGACTACCTGATTATGCATTGCCACTAATTATAGTGTAGCATAAATTCAGAGCACAAGATAGGTGAATAAGCTTACCCAAGGAGCTGGGTAAATGCTTTGACAGTTTGTTCATCCTAAGCTTTCTGCTGTTGCAGCAATCCAGATACAGGTAGCAAAAAGACAAGGCAGTGGTACAGGCACATCTGCATCCTTCAGTCTCTGAGATGAGATCCATCTGGAAGATACTGCGTGTGTAATAGCTCATCTCTGGAAATTTGTGACACCTGGCTTGTATCCATGTATAGTCAATATGGTGACTTTGGAGCTAGTACTATGTAAAAGCTACTATGAGTAGAATTGGCTGTGTAATTGGTTATTGAATCTCACCTTCAAGGTTGTACTCTTTTAATATGATGTTTTAATACAGAGATTATTTTTTTAATATCAGGTTGTTATGCTGGAAGCTACAACAGCTACCTCTTTTTATAATTTCCTAAAGAAATAGTGAGTTTAATACCTATTTTAATTATCAAATTTTAAATTTTCACTTTAAATTAGTTAATATTTTTCTTTTGTGATTGTTACATGAGACTAGTTGATGTTATGCAGCATATTTTGTGTTTAAGACATATATAACATTAACTGATTAGTTGCAAGAGAGACAGAAAGAGAAACCATGCCAAATGTCTTGCTCAGAGCCATAAAGGGAGTCAGTGTCTAATACAAAGTAGTTTCTGGCTTTTCTTCTGTAGTCTCTTGCACGCAGAGAGATTATTTTCAGTTATACATAGACTGCAGTAACACAGGGATCAATCCAAAGAACGTAGAAATCAGAGGAAAGTGAGAGACATTTTCTCTCCAGATTCCAGTAATCAATACTATAGAGACTTGCTGAGCCATGGTTTGCATCCAAACCATCATATTTTATGGCTTGTGATGAATCCATCCTCTACAAAAGTCTAGTACTTTTTTGAACTTATGTAAACCATTAGCCTCTTCTATATCCTGTAACTGTGAGCTTCATGAGGTAATTACATACTGTACGGAAACTATTTGATTTGCTGTCTGTAAATGTGCTGCTTGTGTTCCACAATATCCATTTTCTTCACTGCCATGAGACTTCAATCCCCACTGTGTAGAAGAGATGAGGTGTTGGAGAATAGACATTGGGGTGCCTGGCTGTGCTTGTGCACATGGTGACCGTCCTTCTGTCTCTCATGAGCCAATTGGCGCATGACTAGAGTGACTGGCCTCTCCACTTTAGAGTCCCTGGCTATAGGAAAGTGAAGAAATGTCCTTTTCATTTTAACCTCAACTCATTTCTTGGCCTGCTTTCTTTTGGCAGAAAACGTTGTCAGTGACACTTTTGCTGACTTTCTGGAAAGAGACTGTAATCAGTGAAGTGTCTGACATTCCCTACAACCTCTGTGTTGCAAACGTGCTGTACCCTTTTAAGTCTAGGAATTGAAAAACATTTAATTCTTAAAACCATCAGACAGTTATTTCCTTCAGTTTTAATTAAACCCCCTAAGCCTGCTTCTGCTAATTAAAAAGGAGAAAATTAAACTCACACATAAACAATCTTTAATAACCCAACCAATTGTACTTTTTGTGGTAGTTAGCAGTAGTACACAAGGTGAAGACTGAGATCTGCTGAGATCTGTATGGTTTCTGTTGTTTCCTTATAGTACCAGATTATTGGGGGGGGGGGGTGGTGGTGCACGTGTCTGGTGTTGTGTTTTAAAGCTGGGCTGGTTTCTGTCCTTTAGTCTCCATGAGAGAGAGAAGTGGTGAGGAGGCTGTGTTCTTTCTTAAACTCACTGTGGCTTTGGTATGTCCTGCAGAGCTGGCATTCTTTCTGCAGGATAGTGTCTTCCTAGGTCTGTCAGCATTGCTCTGAATTGTTCAAGGGCACTAAATGCAAATTTTTAAAGGTCTTTCCTTATTGTTCACTTTCTAGAAAGGGTTCCCTTTTGTCTGAGGATGACATTTTCCCAGATTCCTCTTCATTTTTCATTGGAGACCTTCCCCCATGCCTTCCACAGCAGCTAAACACAACAGTGTGTCTATGTGACTCAGCTCGTGCATTGAAGGATGGAAGATTTCCCTTTTCTCTCCTCCTTAAAGAAATAGGAGGGGAGGTGGCAGGTGCTTCATCTCTTGACTGTGCTGGGCAGGTAGCCAGCCATTTGTGTAGAACGTTTTACCTTTTGAAAGGATCTAACAGTGGAGGGAAAAATGTCATCATGGGACCTTTCAAGTGTTTTTGAACTACTGCTGGGCAAAGATCTCAAATAAATTCTATAGGCATAAAATGCCTGCTGAAAACTCATGTAGCTTTTAATAGAAAATAAAAAAGGAAATTTATATGTCATGTTTGGAACATGCTCCACACTAAAAAGCTGCATGCCAGTTGTATTTTATAGGTTATAGGTCAAAATGTTAATAAAAAGTTTAGCACTGTCTAATAAATCCTATGGCTTCTTAGAGTAATTCGTCTTGAACTCCTAACATTTCTATAAATCCTAGATGTGGAATACTTGTTCTGCAAGACTGCTCTGTTACAGCCTGGCTTGCTTTGTGCTGTTATTGTTACAGTGCACTGATGATCCATGTTGCTATCTCATGGCATCTCCCCCCGTGACTTTTTCCCTACCCCGAATACTTAAGTTCAGCCTCATGATGATGACTCTTAATGAGAGAATTGATGATCTTGTCCTGGGATAGAGCTTGCCCCCAGGAGATACTGCTTTGTCAAGCTGGGAGGAGCAGCTCCGGTGTTGGCAAGGGATTGCTCCACACCCCCCAGAAATAGCAGCAAAGGCCCAGGAATGTTGTTTGTGTCTGTAAAACTCCCTGTGCTTAAGACACACAGGGCCACCCTGGAAGAAGCAAACAAGATAAACAAAAAAGCTAACTTTGGCTTTGCCTTAGGAAGCCAGGATGTTTCATTGAGCACCTTAGGATTCCTTGAGTTCAGACCCCTTGCAACATGTGGCAAGTGCTGCAGCTATTGTGATGCTCCAGCTCATGACAGCAGTGAGTGGGTCTGTGTTGAGTACCCTGCACTGCTGGGCACTGGTCCTCGATAGAGGCTGCGAGGTGTGTGTGGGGGAGTGGGATGGAGAGGCTGCTCAAAGTGCCTAATTTGAAGGTTCTGACCATCTCTCTGCACCAAGGGGTGGGGGGTGCTGTGAACCACTCATCCTCCTGATTGCCAAAACTGCATCTGAGTGCTCGGGGAGAGACGAGGTACATGGACACTACACTTCTCCAGTGTCTCAGGAATGGTAAAGTCTTGCTGTAGTCATAAGCTGTGAAGTAAAACCTCTTGTTTTATGGCACAAAGTATTGAACTACAGATGGTTGTTTATACAGATAGGGTCCTGCATTATTTCTATTTTATGCTGGTGGAAATAAAGCACACCAAATTTGTTTGAGCATTTTGTATCCCATTGCTGACAGCACTATCTGTCAATGCTGTTTCTTGCCCTAGAGTATGGAAAGGGGTCATTATTTTCTAGTGCCAAACCACGCAATTCAGGCAGACTTTCTGTATGTCATAACAGTAGTCTTTTTCTTGTGCCCAAACCATGTTTGACATGACCAAACTTCACTTGCTGAAGTTTCGATGAAGTGACATCTTTGAAGAAAACTGTTTAGATTATCTCAAGACATTGAATCGCTGCAGATAGCATCCAGACACTCCAGAAAGGGAGTCTGCCAGCCCTTCATTTCCAGAACAATGTTCAAAGAAAGCTAATGCAGCGAGTGAAATGCAGCTCTCTTCAAGGAGGCTGTTTGCTACATCACAGCACTCAGAGCTTCCCCAGTGATGGTACTTTCTCTCTCTTGTGCAATAATAAAGTAGAGCTAAAAATGACTGCATAACTGTCAGGTGATTTTTTTTCCTTTTTTTTTTTGTCTTCTGGATACAAATTAAGCACCATAAATTTATCTTCCCAGAGTAATAAAGGATGTCAGTTATTTTAACTTTACAGCTTGAAAAATTTGAACAGAAAGCAAATATTGCAGTAACCTGACCTCTAAAAGAAAAAATCTTCACACCAAGTTTCCTTGTTTTCTTCATTTTTACCTAGGTGGGGTTATTTTTTCTCAGTCGGAGTGGCCATTTGCAGATTTGAATCTACTTCTAAGAGAGCATGAAAAAGTCTTGAACACCTCCTCCTGCCTCCTTTTCCCATTGATTTTAGTACTAACTTTTCTGTCAACTTCATTTAAGTATGTGACATTTTCTGTAGTCAGGCATGCCCCCCAAACCACAACTTGAACACTTTTCTTGCATGGCTGCGAAGAAGGGAACATTGTTCTTATCACTTTAGAAAGAAAAATCAAGGTAAAGAGTCTCCTGGACAATGTGTAGATCGTAGAAAGCCTTTGGCTTTGCTAGAGGTCAGGTCAGTGGCAGCTCAGGGCTTTGATGTTGGCAGTACTAAACTCATGTTTTCAACATGAGTTCTACAGAGGTGACTCTTGGCTTACACTTGGTGATAGCTAAACCTGTTAATTGTGTGCTTGCAGTGCAGAGCTCTGGCCAGTATCCCTTTGCCAGGATTCTGTTGGTCAAATGCAGTCTTTGCACCTAGCTCTTCCTGTCCAAGGACTAAGGAGAAAGGCTATAAGGTTGCACTGCAGTTACCTTCATACAAAGTACCTTCCCCAGCAGCAGCAGTTTTGGTCCACGAGCAAAGCCCTCCCCTTCTACAAGCTGACAAGTGGATTCTTGCAGCTAGCATCTCTCTTGAAACCCAGAAGCACCAGGCTCACTTAGATCCCTGATCTATATGTTTTAATAAAACAAGTAAGCAAAAAATAATAACACATATCTCCTTGGATAATAGTAGTTTTCTCCTACTTACTCAAGTCTCAACTTGTATAAGGATGAGATTTACTGAAAAATGTTCAAAAGGGGCATTCTTAAAATGACAGTCAGAACTGCCTTATTCAAATATATTTTACCCTTGATTTTTTTTCTGCAAGGTTTATCATTTAAAATAAAATGATTCATTAAACAGAAGAATGTTGTCATTAATTACTTGATCTGTTTAATTCTGATAACTGCCTTCAAGGTTTTAGAACTGCAGAGCTCATCCTCTCATCCTTTTTTTTTCATTCACAAGATAAAATCCCAAACAAGCTGCCTCTGAAGGGTTTTTTTTATTTTGTTTTTTCTCAACTGTTAGTTTCAACTTGGAAGTAATTATTCAGTGAACCAAAAATATTTATATAACAGTGACGAATGATACACTATCTGTATTTGAGGAAGAGACTAGTGCTGTCACAATCTGGTTTAGCACTTTTCATATGCCCAGATGGATTGTTGAGTCTCCTTCTCTGAAGACAATCAAAACCCACCCAGATGAGTTCCTGTGTGACCTACTCTAGGTGATGCTGCTCTGGCAGGAGGCTTGGACTAGATAATCTTTTGAGGTCTCTTCCAAACCTTAAGATTCTATGATTCTGTGTGCTTAACTACTGTCTTCCATGTAACTTGTTACTAATAAGCCACTTCAGATATTTGACTTGATTTAAAACTTTGACAAGCATGTAACTGTTTCAGTTATTCAATGTAAGTAAAATGGTATTAATATCTTACGTTTAAATAGAAATTATTCTTTTCAATTTGATTTTAAATAGGTTCATTGGAGACAAATGCATCCAAATGGAATAACATAATTCAACAGTGGTTAAGGTCTATTGGGTCTTTTGTTAATTGATCCTTAGTCACCTGTAATTGGCCAAGAAGCATCCTGGAGAGCCAAAGTCCATTAGTTTCTAGTTTTTAGGCCACAGACAGCTGAAGCTTGTGCAGAAGTGTGAGGTCTCTAAGCACCTGTTCAGCTTTTATCAGTTAGCCTTTTTTATTTAGATCTAGTCTGCATTGGAGACTTTCCTAGGAAGAGATTAGGAGGGCAATAGACAGAAATTGTGTGTTCTTGGCTGTCTGCCTTGTGTGTGTACATGTTATTATCTCCTACATTACTTGCAATATCCAGAAATAACTTCACCAACTTTTATGGGATTTTAAAATTGTTCTGTTTCAGGGACTCTGTAGCAACCCAGCTCACTTTTTCTTGTGGCACATGAAAACTAGTCTTCCAAAACTGTATGCTACAAAGGAGTCTGTCTTGTGGTCTACAGTCAGGATGCTTCTGTGTCTTCTGCCATTTCTTCCTCCTTTGTTTCGTACGATGTGACATTCTTTCTTCTGCAATACAGTGCTGGGGATCCCAGATGTTCATCAGGAAAGGCTGTGTTGTCAGAGTCCCTGCAAAACAGCTGAGCTGGGAAACAATAGTTGAATAAATTTGAGGGAGTGAGCAAACATTTAATGAGGATCAAGGGAGCAGAAGAGTGAGGCTATAAGGAAATTCTAAAGTGCTGCATTTCCCCTCTGGCTCTCATCTCCATCACTTTGCTTGGTACAAAAAAAATCTGAAGCTGATTGCCTTATAGCATTTAAATGCAGCAAGTTGTCACAGCTGATTCTCATCCCTGACACAATCAGCATATGTTCTCCTGTCAGCATAGAAGTGCCACAAACATGCTGCAGTGGGGCAAGGAGAGCAATCCCCTGACAGAAGAGCAACACAGGCCAGGAATTCTGTAGCTTTGTCAGATCCCCACTACAGCTCTCACTGTGAAATTCAGAATGTGAGCTCCTATTCACTGCTACAGGAATTCCTGACCTCAGATGAAGCCAACAATTGCTCTGAACTGAATGCAGACCATTTTTATTTTTGGCAACTATTTTGCTCCTTGCAGTTGTCTTGAACTTCTGTAGGGAAGAAGGTATGTCAAAAATGGCACACGCCGGTTTTTTCCAACTTTGCTGATTTAAAAGTAAATGCACTCCCTCTAAGATGCCCTGAGAGTGAACTCCTGTCCACGGCAGCCTGTCTTTTTGGCTAGAGAAAACAGTCTTGAGGTGACAGAGGTGTACGTTCCCTGCGTGGGCTCAAGAAGCTTGTGCCTATTTTGGACAGAGAAGGGGAGAGAGGGTAAGAGTGGTCCATTCTCACTGAGGGAGAGGTTAGGATCAGTAGTTGCATAACAAGAGTTACAAACAAAAAAGCTAATTTTTTTGTTTGTTTGTTTGTTTGATCAGAAGCATCAGTAACCAAGTAAGTGTCAGCTTTGCCTTTTTTTTTTTTTTCTGTAATTTGTTACTTAGAAGTCCTGGATCTTTGCAAGATCTATGTTGATTTCATCGTGGCTTTTCTTGTTGAGAAACTTTATTGAGGATCTTTTCAGTTTCCAGACCTATGAACAAATGTCTAAAATATCTGTGTCAAATCTCGTTTAGCCACAAAACTGCCAGCTCTCTCAGGCCAGTTGTTCTTGAAGCTCCAACCTTCCACCTCTGTCATACATCCCAGCTGTCATGCCTTCTGCTGGGGTCTGTGCCAGACCTGAGCCTCGCTGTGGGCTGGCAGCTTCTCCTCTGACACATGGAGCCAATCTCTGCCTCCAGACTCAAGCCCAGTGAGACTGAGAATGAGGATAGCTCAGCTCAAGGGCAGAGACTGAATTTTCTTTGGCCTGAAGGAGGCTTTGTGTTTTTTTTTTTTTTTTTTTACAAGCAGCATACCGCTTGCACGTTTCAGTCCCTGGATGATACTGGATAGTTGCAGTGAGTGAAACTACAGAAGTGTCCTGAGTTACAAGAAGCTTGTTGAAAGCAAAACAGTATTGAGTTGTGGTAATTTGCCAAAATGCATTAGGCACAGATTTTGTAAAGCTGCCTTGACTACTAAGCTAATGTAAAAGATGAAATTAAGGTGACCATAAGGCCAGGGACCAGGATGGAGCTTCGCTCCAGCTGAGAGACAGCAATTACAGTCTGTCCGTAGGCAGAAAAGACTGACAGAACATTCAAAAGCTTTATGAACAATCATGGCTTGTTCTCAGAAGAACATATATTGCAATTGTTGTTTATTTTTCATTCTGTTCATGAAGTGAGGGATTCTTCACAGCTTGGTGAATAGTTGGAGCAAATAACATGCCTTTGTTTTCTCTTCTAGCTTACATATATATAGATAAATACATATATATTCAGACAGAATAAAGTTGGTGCTAATGCAAGGCACTTTACAGTCCTCCTAATTGATCATAGGGCTCTTACAGCTGTGCTAGTCCTATAGGCCTCTTTTGCACATGGGGTCAAGTAAGTAACCTTTATTCATATGAACAACTCCTGCCATAAGAGATTGGTCTCACTGACATCATATGAATTAGGGTTATTTGGAGGAAACAACAGAGTAAACAGTAGGATTGTATTGGTGCCACTGACGTCCATTACCTTCAGTACAAAAATGCTGGTGTCAATAGCTGAGTGGATGAGCTGAGTCAAAGCCTGTTGCTCAGGTGTCTTTCACATTAGCATTTGGCAGAGGAGCGAGATTGCAGAGAGGAGACAGAGAAATGCAATTTTGGATATACAATGAAGGACAAAACTCACTTAACCTGTAAGGGTCACTTCTGAGGACCACGCACACTCTTTTTCTCTTTTTATTGAGCATCTGTTGTACCCCACCTCCCTCCATTGCTTCCCTTGAGTGGTTAAAGAATTGTGTTTCTAAGAAGCCAGAGCTGTAAAAGTTCCTGCAGGGCTGGTTGATTCCCCATGGAAAGGGGGAAGTGACCATCCCAGGACTACCACTGGTCAGCCTGAGGTAACTGCTGTGCTTCAGGGTTCCTTTGTGATGGGTGCCAGGTCTCTCCCCTGGTCAGAATGGGATCCACTGGGCTCTGGAGATTTTAAAATTGTCTAACCTAAGGAAAGTTTTTGTAATATGTCTCCACAACCGATGGAAAGAGCTGCCCATCTTAGTAAGGGTGTCCAGTCCCAGAGGCTCTGTCTTCTTCGGTTGGTGCTGTGAGCCATCCTCTGGGTATTTCTGGTGCTCCAGTGGCAGCAAGGGAAGCTTCATCTTAGCTTAGTAGGACTAAAGCTGAGCCTTGATTCTCTGCAAACTGACAAGAGTAAAGCTGGGTTCTGGCAAGGGCACAAGAAGGTCACTCTGTGGGTGATGCAAAGCCATGATTTAGATACTTCCTTGTACAGACAGAAAACAAAGCACAGTCATATTCAAGAGCTACTAGTTCCAGAGGTAGATAAACAAGATTCCTTTGCATTTCATCAAGAGCTTAGTGAACTAATGTTAAATATATTTTGTTTTCTTTCCTTTTTTGAACCCTGGTAAGATTTTTCATTCTTTAAGGAATTAAATGCTTAAATTATTTTGTTTGTAATTCAGTCTGTTAATAGGCGTAGATGTTATCATTAAGTTTTGTTTGCTTCAAGATTTTTTGATCACATTTTTACGTAGGAAATATTCATTAATGCCTCACTATTTTGTAGTAAAAGTTAATGTTACTTTAATGGTTAGCTATGCTCAAGAAGAAATTGCACCTACTGTGCAAAACTGTTATTCTGAAGCAAAAGCCCAGGGTACTTAGTACCTAATTTGTGGAATTTACACATTTAAAGGGCAATTTATTTACATACTAGGAAAAAAAAATTAAAACCTTGTTTTTATCATGAGGAAAAGAGGAGTTAAAGGTTATAAATAGATATTAATCTTCTTTTGAAGGCAAAGCTATCTTAGACATAGGGTCAAAAAAATTCTTATTGAAGTCTGAAGTTCTATAGCTGCATTTAAAAATGTGTGCTATAACTATGTCACTGCACCAAGTAGAGGAATCTCCGACCCCAGGATGGATGAACCTCCTCTGTGCATGCCACATCTCATCCCTCAGTCCCATAGACAGAGTTTGCTAATGCATTGTGTTTTCAAATGCATTGTGATTCTACAAAAATTCAACATGTTTGAAATATTTGAAATATCTGTAGTATATTACAGTGGAAATAACTTGTGTGTTATAACTGAGACTCTGCCAACCTCTCCTCTGCAAGAGTGTTCTGTTTTACATTCCCAAACAAGTGCTAGACTTCAACCACAATACAGTTTTATTTTATCCTTAACATATAACCATGCTATTCAAGTATGTATCTTTTTTTTTTTTTTAAATGAGCTAGCTTTTGTCATAGCTTTTGACACTTCAGACAGAGTTACCATCTCAGTCAGCATTTAGGCAGTAGACTGTAACTCGCACGAGACCTTTCTGTTCTCTCATCGTGTATATTCAGTCATTACAAGGCAAAAGAGGCTAGATACAAACTGTAAATCAAAATATTATTCCATATTAATTTCCCATGAGTTCTTTCTAATTCTTTATCAAAAATTTGGAAAGGCTTGAATTCCTGATAGGAGCTCCTCTTTCTCATCATAAACTGATAATAGTAGTAATAATAGTTTGCTGTTAAGTCCTACACAGGTAGCTGAAAAAGCCCTGAGGAGTTTTGATGATGGTAAACATTAGGTCCAAATAAGAAGAGTGGAAGAATAATGCAGTGGTTCCCAGACAACTTGCATTGCAATCCTTACTGACCAATTCACCATACAATGTTAATAATGGGAAGTATTCCAGGGACTCTTGGAGGATTGTCTTCTCTCATTATTCTGAAACAATGCCATCTGATGTGGTAGCATCCCTCTTGCAGCACTGACCTGAATCTTCTGTTGCAGGAATACTCCTTTGCTTTACAGGAGTTTTGTGAGGATATATGTGGTAAAGATTTCACAATACTATGGTAGTGCTAGGCATGGGAATACCTAGGATATGTCCTTACACAAGTATATTGTGACTGAAATTTCAGGTCAAGATATTCTTGTTCAGTCGTTACTCTTATAGGGAATATGTTCATGCACAGATAGCATAATGAAATGAATTAAATACATAATTTTAAATTTAGCTTGTTGGTAGATTTGCAGATGGTGGGGTTTTTTTTTTTTAAGACATTGAGGGCATCTGGGTTGTACAGCAAGCAGGTTGGAGGCCATCATATTGCTGGGTTAGGATTCTCTTTTTCTCATTCTTCAATTACTTAAAGGATTTTGTATAGATCAACTTAAAAGTGGTAGGGTTTTTTTCTGAATATCTATAGTCAATTTTTAAAAGACCACTCTTATGCACCAACTAACATGTTTTCTTTCTTCTGAAGCATAGTGATATTTGTCTTCTCTGATGAGAATGTGAGGTGCTGCTGGTACAAAGGCAGGGTGAGCAGAAATTCTCAGACCATGCTCCTATCGCTCACCCATTTAGCAAACTTCATCGGGCTCAGTGTCTTAAAGGTGATTTAATAGCAAGTGTCCAATTAGTCTTATAAGAACCCTCAGATGAAGTGAATATTTTTTGGCTTGTACCTACTCTTTCTTGCCAAAATGTCTGCCGAATCCAATAAACTTAGTCTCTTTACCAGACCTTGTTTGATGTCAGATCTTCTAAAGAAAAAGTTAAGATTTATTTTCCTGTAGTTTGTATAATGACCTAAGTAAAACGGTCCTGTCAATATAGATGTTGTGTTGAGTGTCAAGAGTAAATGTACATTTCAGATTGTGGCAATCTCAGTGCCTGACCTGTTGGTGTGTTGTTGTTGTTGTTGTGTAACAGAATGCATTGCAACAGCTTCAGACTGTGGTTTTATGTCATCAAAGTAACTTGACTGATACATTTATCTGCAAGGTTTATGTGTGAACTAAGCAAGTTATAATACAAGATCATGAAATTCAGAAGCTCTAAGATTTCTGTTTGAAGCTTGAGAGCAGATGAAGCAGCTCAAGCAAGCAAAAACATTCCTGTGTTGTAGTTTGTCATGTCATTCATCTTAGTTTAGTAGGTTAATGGCTTTTAATGCACCGAAGATTCCCTCATTTTTTTTCCTAAGTCTCATATAATGTTCAATATTATGGTGTTCATCACCTGAAATTTCACTGATATTCTTGTGGAGCCCTGCAGCTGAGCATCGTATTGAGCTAGTATATCATTTCCTCATTGATGATCTTTTTAGAAGATGAAGCTGTTATGTGAAAGATGATAATTCATTTTTCTCTAGTCACAATCACAAAAGGTGGACCTGCTCCTGCAGGGGAGTTGGACTAGATGATCTCTAAAAGTCCCTTGATTTTAAAAAGTCTTGAAACCAATGGATATTATGGCTTTTATTTCAGAAGCTTTTGCTATGTTAAAGGGATAATGTCTGCTTAAATTTCTGTTTCAGCAAGGTGGTTCACTTTTTACTGCTGGTAGCAATACACAGTCCTGTAGGAACATGGTTTGTAAGTTGACTACATTCTGCAAATATACTGACATTGAAAGGATCAAAGAGAAGGATCATTCCCCAGTCACAGGTTTGGTCTCTGGTTCCTGCATAGGAAAATAATGTTGCTGTGTTCATGTTCCTGATAAAATAGAGAGAAGGTTAATAGAGGGCAAAATTTCTCAATAAGAAAATGTAAAAGCAGTTTTGTTGAAGTGTGTCAAACAAGCTGACATGAAAACATACCCAGGTTTTATTAGACCTCCTCAACTTCAGATATAACTACAAACAAGCCTTCTAGTTTTGCTATGGCAAGTGAGCACTTCAGAGCTCTGATTTGTGTACTACATGACCTGTCTGGAGGAGTTACGAGCTCTTGAAATGTGAATGATTTGGTCTATGTTATGTGTGTATGAATTGAGGGGTAAAGGTAATGGAATTGCAGGTTGATCTTCTGATGTAGCAGCCCTAACAATTGCTGCTATGATTGTCATCCTTTCAATTCCACAGGAGAATGGAAATTACAGTTCTACAGATTGCCTCTAATTTTGTACATACGCTTGTTTAGAGCAATCTATCACTGAAGAGCAGGTTGTCTCCTCATTGTGGCTCTTCAGCCTGTAGCATTCTGACTGTATTTGATGGTTTATGTTGTTGGATGCAAGCTGTTCAGATCACGCACGTACATCCTTGCATCAGCCAAATAGAGTTGCTTTACTCCTCTGACTATGACCACAGATGATAGTGAATGCTGCTGCTTTTCCCAGTGGGGAGGAGTGCTGTCCAGGGATGGAGTGGGGCTACCTTCTGTAAGGATTTTTCACTACCAACTTCTTAAAATCACTATGGTGACCATGGTTTGGTTTAGCTAGATTTGATTGGGTTTGGTTGGGCTGAGTTCTTTTGTTTGTTTGAGTGTTGTATTTGGGGCAAGGAGGGAGCGTATACTGGTTAGTTATCTTGCCAAGTCAGTGTCCTTCCATTACACTAATTCAAGAAATATCTTTTGTTCACCTATCAGGTTTAGTGCCTTGGCACTTTGCCTGAATCTGTGAGCTGGTTTCCTCCAGGGGTGTACATAACTGCAGTGAGACAAATCCAGGTTTTTTTGCAAAGCTTTTATTCAAGAAATAGTGTCATGGTCTTTTTGTGAATGTTTTGCCTGAATGAAGTTGTGCTAAACCAGTGTAATGACTACACGAAGAATCAATGTGCCAGTGGCAAGGCATGGGAGTCCATGGGGTGGAAGGAGGGCTCAGAGCTGTGCATGACTGGGACTATGCTATATGGAAACGAGAAGGCAGAATTGTTAAAACAACGGAGTGAGGGAACAGAAAGCTGCGAGCAGATTTTGAGAGGTCAGAGACAAGGTCAGAGAGTCAGCCAGAGGATTTCCAGTAGAAATTGGTGGCAACATAGAAGAAAAGTAGTGAATATTTTATGAGATTGAAAATAACAGAAGTGTTGCTGCGTCATGCTCAAGGCATAGAGATGCTGATATTACTATGTGTCTCACCTCAGAGGCTTCAGTCTGGATGATTATGGGCACTGAATTATCTTTCTTCTCCTAGAATTGATCACAGTGGATCCAGAAGATAGCGTGTTTGAAGGATATGCTGGAGAAAGATTGTATTACTACCCATGCATATTGCCAGTTTAAGTACAGCACAACCAGCTAACTTTTTTGGGGTTGTTGTTTTAAATTTCAGGTTTTTTTTTTTTTCTCTCAGCTTCTTGCAGTGTTCATTTTTCTCTATATCCACCTTAGGACTTTTGAATTCAAAAGTGCAGAACTGGTCTTTGTTTCTCTGGTGAGTGTGTTTGTAATAAAGAGATAGGCCTTGCTAAGAAGAGTCATAGGGAATAACTCTTCCCACACACTAAAAAAATAAAACCAGACACAAACCAAAAGAAATTTCATAGCAAAAAAAGAGTCTGAAAGGAATGTTACGAGTCAAAAGATGTGAGTGCAATTTGGCTTCAGTGACATTAGTGGTAAAACTTCTTGGATTATCATGGAGCCAGGGTTTCAACTTTGGATTTTGTTTCCATCGCTGCCATTAGATGTGCTGCCAGTTCCCCCCATGTAAAATGAGCACCGTGACACTTTCCCATCATTGTACAATGCTGTAGGGGTCACTGGAAGGAAAGTCCACACTAAATCCGGGTACTTACTTGGTTTACAAAGTATTGTTTTATTGCTGGCTTATCATGGGGTAGAAAGTGTGGGGAGCTTTCCCAGCTGTTTCCAGACACCTCCTGTGTGGATTTTCCCCTTCCTGACAGCTGAGGCCACATTACCCTGTCTGCCATACTGGTTGTCCTGCCAAACAAGACAGATAGCCACAAAAAGCTCAGTGTCTTTAGTATGTGGCCTTAATTCCTCATTTGTCTAGCATCCTGTAGCTTTTAGAGATGGGTAATTTCCTCACAGGGTAGAAAATATTCACTGGAGCTCTGGATCTGAGGGCACTAGGGGTGCTAATATGGGGCCACTGTCTGGAGAGGGTATTTACATGCCAGGCAGGACTTTTGGTTTGCTATCAGAAATGAAGAAATCAGAAGTGACTTTTCTGATATAGCTTATCTTCATTTATCTTGTTCTAAGTTATTGTCTCTCAAAGGTTTTCAAGCAGATGTTTATCATTGTGGAAATATATCTCCAGTTGAGAAGAGCAGATGGGCACCTCACTTTAGACTCAGTAGGGAATTAGCTTTGTGAGTCTGTTTTATAAGCAAGCTGAATGTAGGACCTGGAGTTTGCCTTTTTTTTTGTTTGTTTGTTTGTTTGGAACCAATATTATGCATTCAACCAGAGTACCACCCTGTCTAGAAATGGTAAGACTAGCATGGTAGTTTCTATAGATGTGTACAGTTATAGCATAGTGAGTGCATAAAATCTGTGCATCAAGTACATATTCCTCTGAATGTAAGTGTCCAATGCATTCTCTTTTGGATCAGTCAAGTTATTAACTACATCTGAATATGAATTCTGATGTTATATCTCTTGTGACTAATATTGCATATATCTGTGCAAATAGGCATATTTGCATTTATCTCTGAAAAGTTACATCATAATTATCACAGAATGATGGGGACTGGAAGGGACCTCCAGAGATCATCCAGTCTAACCCTCCCAATGAAACAGTTCCATCTAGATCAAGTCTTACAGGAACATGTCCAGGCAGGTTTTGAAAACTTCCCTGGGCAACCTGTGCCAGGGCTCACACAGGAAAGAAGTGTGTCCTCATGTTAAAGTGGAACTTCCTGTGTTCCAGCTTGTGCCCATGACCCTTGTCCTGTCAATGAGCACTACAGAACTGACCTCATCTTCTCAACACTTGCCCTTTAGATATTTATAAAAGTATTGATAAGGTCCCCCTTAATCTTCTCCAGGCTGAACAGCCCCATATCCTGCAACCTTTCTTCATAAGGAAGATGCTCCAGTCTCCTGATAATCTTGATGGCCCTGTGCTGGACTCTCTCCAGCAGTTCTCTATCCCTCTTGAGCTGAGGATCCCAAAATTGGACACAGTACTCCAGATGAAACCTCACAAGGGCTGAGTAGAATGGGAGCAGAACCTCCCTTGACCTGCTGGCCACACTCTTCTTGATGCATCCCAGGATGCCATTGGCCTTCTTGGCCACGAGGGCAAATTGCTGGCTCATGGTTAGTTTATTATCAAGCAGCACTCCCAGGTCTTCCAATGCAGAGCTGCTCTCCAGCAGGTCACCCCCAGCCTGTCCTGTTGCATGGGGTTGTTCCTCCCAAGATGCAGGACTCTGCACTTGTCCTTGTTGAACATCATGAAGTTCCTCTCCGCCCAACTCTTAAGCTGGTCGAGATCTCACTGAATTTTGCATAGATGAGGAACACAGTAAAGTAAAATTAACCTCCCAAAAATTACTTGAGAGTACAGGAGCCTGCCAGTAAAACTGATTAACGGGCTATTGATAAACAAAGTTAATGCCTCTTCTTTCTCTTTATAAGATTCTTCCTATGGGAAGATTCATTGCAGAATTCATTTAAAGCACAGATGATGCTTAAATACTAACATAGATCAAAAAAGGGAGCATAGTAAGGGTGGAACATAGAGAGTTGGAAGAGGCTTGCCAAGCCATGCATGTGCCAAAGGAGTTGGGCTTTGTGCTGGGCCAGGGAGCTGCACACTGCACCCTGAGGGGGAAGGGGCAATTAGGTACTATAGGGCGGTGGTACTCAGAACAACACATTTCATCACTAATGCTGTTAGGAGGGATTTGTGGAGATGCACTTGTGCAATGATCTTGGCAGTTGCAGCCATTCTGTTATCCCAGAGAGGGCTGCCCCCATCCCTCCACCTTAAATAGCATCTGCTCTTCTCATTGCATCTGCCTATCTTCACCCTCCCTACACAAGTACCTGCCTTCACCACCACCACAGGGCAGCAGCAACCCACTCCCACCTTTTACCTCTTTAGATAAGCCTCTTGCCCCTCTGGCAGCCAAAAATCACTCCCTCCCTCCCTCTCCCAGAAATAGCAGCCTCTGCCCATCTGTTCCCTCAGAGGCAGCCAGCAGAGCCCAGGGGCCTGTGGGCCTGCACAGGAGGAGGCGTTTGGCTGCCCAGCCAGACATTCTTTTTGCTGCCCAGGGAAAAGGCAGCAGGCTGAATGGAGGCCCTGGGTTTGATTCGACGCTTGCCAAACGGGCCATGCTGGTTTAGCACATTCCAGCCATGTACAGTGTAAAATGATATTCCAGGAGCACAGATGTGGTTTGCTTGCTGGCACTTTGCTTCCCAGCATTCCTGATCCATGTGGCATGTACATCACTCTTCCATTCTTTTTACTTGATTGAAAAATGATGAGTAAGGGATAACTTCTTTTCTACTATGTAGGGACTTGCGTCAATTCTCTCTCTCAGCCTAAAACCAGGAGTTGTGGTACAACTTCCACGGAGTTAGAAATGCCCAATATTGCATGCCTTTGAAGACATCTGCTACTCTGCTTGTGTAGACTGCTCGTGTCAATGCAAGCATGTATACATTTTTTGCTGTTGAGTTCTTAAAATGCCATGCACTTTCACACTGTAGGAAGCCAGGTATCAGGATGCTAGGAAAAACAGAATCACAGAAGTATAGAATAGTTGAAATTAGAAGATACCTCTGGAGATCATGTAGTCCAAATGCTCTGCTGAAAGCAGGGTTAACTAGAGCAGATTACCCAGGGCTGTGCCCAGTTTCATTTTGAATATCTCTAAGGATAAAATTCCACAATCTCTGTGGGCAACCCTTTCCAACATTTGACTTTCTCTAAGAGCAAAAAATGGATTTTATTCATTTAAATTAAGTTTCATGTATTTCAGTTTGTGCCTGTTGCCTCTTTATCTTTGACTGTGCACCACTGAGAAGACTATGGCTTCATCTTCTTTATGCCTCCAGATGCTTCAAGACCTTAATCATCTTTCTGATTTTAGCTCAACTCTTTTCAGTCTGTCCACATCTCTCTTTTACTGGGCAGACCAGCACTGGAGACAGTACTGGAGGTATGGCCTCACTAGTGCTGAGCAGAGGGTGAGGATCACATTCCTCATCCCGCTGGCGATGCTCTGCCAGGAGATTTTTGGTCTTCTTTGCTACAGGGATACATTGCTGGTTTATGTTTGACTTGATGTTCACCTGGACCCCCGGGTCCTTCTCTGCAAAGAAGCTGCTCTTTCCAGCTCTTTGATCCTAGGCAGTCCTGGTGGTTGGAGTTATTCTTTCTGAGGGGCAAGACTTGTAATTTCCCTTTACTGAACCTCATGACATCCTTCTTAGCCTGTCAACTCTGTCCTCTTGAGATCCCTCTGAATGGTGTATCTGATGTATACTATCTGTTGTATCAGCCATTCCTCTCAATTTTTCATTATCTGAGAACTTGCTGAGGGTGCACTCTGTAATTAATGAGGATGCTAAACAATATTTAGTAGGTCCCAGTATCAACCTATGGAGTGTACCACTAGTGACTGTACTTCCAGCTGGATTTCATACCACTGACCACAAGCCTGTAAGCATGACAGATTTAAGTATAACTCATTGTCCAATTTTCCAGTCTATCTTTCATTCAAATGCAATGAATATGTCAGTGGTTTCTGTGTCCTTTGCCAACAGGTCCTCATTTGCATTCAGCAGTATGCTTACATTTTTCCTAGTCGTGCTTTTGCTGCAGATTTGGTAGCTTTTGTTGCCTATCAGATCCCTCACTAGATTAAACTCCAGATGGACTTCGGTTTTCCTAAGCATCTTTGCATCTTCAGACTGTTTCCACATTTCTCATGTCCCTGGTTCCATCTCTTGTAACACTTTTTTTTCAGTGCTTGAGTTCAGTCAGCGATTCCTTTATCCAGGAAGGCTGCCTGCCACTAGCACTTGACTTCCTGCTTTTAGACTAATCTTTAGCTTGGAGGAGGTGATCCTTGAAAATCAGCCAGCTCTTGGGCCCTTCTTTGCTCCACATGGTATCCCATGGGGTTCTTCCAAGCAGATCCCCGAACAGAACAAAGTGTCTTCTCCTAAGTCGAGGACTGTGATCTTACTGCTTGCCTTGCTCCAGGCTCTCAGGAACCTGACCTTCACCCTTGCACTGTCCTGCAGCCAGGGCTGCCTTCAGCCTTCACATCCCTGTTGGTGAATATCAGGCCCGACAGAGCTGGATACAACAGAAAAATGATCAAACATAGGAGTTTTAAAGCTTACCTGTGAAATTATTTTCTTGAGCCATTGTAGCTTTTATGTATTACGTTCATAGAATCAAAGAATGGTAGGGTTGGAAGAGACCTTTAGAGATCATCTAGTTCAGCCCCTCCTTGAATGAATGGAAGTTCACATCACCATTTCCCACAAGGCATGGTCCAGAAGATTTGTACTGCAACCTGCTCTGCTTTTGTAGGTGCCACTGCATGAACACTCCTTCTTTGATACACAGCATAGTTAGTCCTTGCCAAAATTTTTAACATCATTTGGAGATAATGCAAGCACTATTCTTTCTGAAGAGCCTTTTTGAAGGTAGGATAAAATTAAGGACATAATTAAACTAGTTTTGCGGTTATTTTTCCACTCATGTTGAAGGGAGCTTAGGTTGGTTCTCTTTTGTGAACACTTGTCACATTGATCTCATTCTGACCTGTTAACTGTACCAATGTGAGCTACGTCTCCCTGAAGTTTGGTTTGAGGAAGAGACATCAGTACAGAAATGGCTTATGTTGTGCATCTGATATTGCTTTTACCAGGTTTAGTTCCAGTTTCTTTCCTAGAGCTGTAGTCTTCCGCAAGGACAAGACAGTGTTTGGCTCTTAGTTTTCAGAAAATGCTTATGGCGATATAATCAGTTCCTACTGTCAGCGTGTCAATTCTCAGTTGGCTAGCATAGCAATAGATTAAAAACTTAAGTGGGTGGAAAAACAGCTTTAATTAATTAAGATGGCTCATAATTATTTCTAATGTTACTGTTCTCTGAGGACATAGATAGTCACCCATGAATATGCTGCATTAATTTGAAAAAGTCTAATTTCTCCAAAAGGAAAAGATAGTTTTATATAAAAAGTTAACCAGTAGCAGCCTTTTAGACATTTCCATACATTTCTTTTACTGTAGGTAGATGTCGTTAGCATGATTCTTAAATAATGGGTTACACTAAATAACATAATCCTGCTTTTTTCTGCATCTGTCTGAACTCATGGAGCTCAGTTGAGAGGTCTTGGTGAAGCTGGAGATGATATTTGCCCCAGGATATGTTCAGGTAAGTAAATTTTTATTGATAAGAAGCTGTGCAGACCATAATACAACACTAAATGTTTGTGTTACTCAATATCATCCCTTTCCCCAGAGCATTTTATGGCTATCCAAGCTTTTGATCACAGTCTTTTTTACATGATCAAATTCACTTTCTGTCTCTAGAGGATACAGAGACTAAAAATCAGATATCTCTTAGAAAATTAGGCTTCAACATTCATCTTTAATATCTCTTTCTAGATCTGTGGCACTTCCTCCAGTGAGTATTTGCCAGGAATGCTTTTTGTTGAGTATTTATAGCACAGTGTTGTAAACTAAAATCTTTTTTGATAGGCTTTGGCTTTCGGGCTCATTTTTATTCTGTATCTCTACTTGGGTTGTTTAAGACCTCTGACATGCAGTACTCCACTGGAATGAGAGGAGAAGAGGGTTCAGTTTATTATAGTTCTACAGAAGTTTTGTGACTTTATGCAAGTTTTAGGATATAATTCAAAGAACTGTCTGCAGTATCGTGATTATTTGAGCCTTCCACATCTTTCATAATATATTCCAGTAATTGCTGGCTTCATAATATATTGATCATATAAATTATCTGACTGAGCAAACCATCTGGGTGAAAATTAAGATTAAATGCGTAAAATATTGAAAATGCATCAGTAAAAATGTCTTTTTAATTTGTGTAGATAAGTCATAAGTCTTAAAACAGGAGGAAAAAGAACTGACAGCTTATCTTTCTATGTATATTCCTGTGCGTGAAGATCTCTGATCCAAAACACTGAGTTATTCAGATAATGGTTTCAGTCAACCAAGGCTGACCACTGAGTTCAAAGATCATTTTGAAAGTCATATTGTCCTTTTGCTGATCTTTCTTTTGTGTACATGATGCCTGATGTGAATTTCCAAATGCAGGCAATTCCTGAGCACCAGGTACTCGGAAATGTCTTTATCTTGAAGAGATAAATAGGTATGTTAGGTATTGCCTGGACATAATAGGTTAGGACCTCCCTCTATCCATACATCCTACTGACCAAGACTATATCCCTCTCTCACTCAAAAATAAGCATGTGCTTTCTCACTTTCCTGTGGGAAATTTGCAGCAAATGTGTAAAAGTCTATTACACAACTGCAAATCTAGTTTCCTTGGGAGTCCTAAGCTTTAGTCAAAACACTGACTTTCCATAATTTGTAGTGTTTATCATCACATTTCTATGTAGTTTTAAACCCTGGCAAGTCTTCCTGTCTGATACCTTTATCCTATTAATTTAGCTTTTATTTTTTTTTTTACTCCTTGACTCGAGTTTGAGCAAATCTAGGACAAAAGGATTTTTTTCACTTTGTAATTAGGTAAATAATGCTACTTAATAACCTGCAATACTTAAGGGATGAAGGAAGCAAGCTTGTTTGTTGCTCTCTTCCTTCAGCTGATTCATGTTGGTTTTTATCCTTCCTCTTTCTCCAATTCATTATCCTCCCTTCTTCATTTCTAAGCTTGTGGCATTTACAATAAATATGCAAAAAAAAAAAAAAAGCCCTTCATTGCAAGTGCTGCTGAGATTGCAGCTCTCAGAAATACCTGTGGTAACTTTCAAGCAGCTGCAATATTTGGCATGCTGTGCTTTGCTCTGTGTTATGATAGCTACCCTGCTATCAATACTGAGATAGCTAATTTAAAGATAGCTCAAATATGTTCCCTAGAGCTGTAGTGACTGGAGTGTTGACTGTGAATAAGTACTCTGATTACATGGTGAGTAAGTATTCCATATAATATATGGGGTATTCTCAACAAGATAATGCAAAAGGGAAAAAGAAGATGGGGTTTCTTTGCAGATATTTGTTTGACTGCAGAAAATGAAAAAAGCTGAGGAAAATTGTGGGAGGGAGGAGCAGGACACTATCATGATAAGGATCAATGGGGTTTTTCCTTCTTGCAATAGGGCAGCATTAAAATTCTGAGCATCACAGCAGCACGTGCGGCATTGATGCCTTCCAGGAGCAAGCAAATATCAGCAGCGCCTTCATTTGCCAGCAGATCGTGCCGTTGGGAAGAAAGGGGGAGTCTGCATTAAAGCTGTTAGCGTTTCAGAACTGACTTAGCGCTCCAGAAGAGTGTTTTGTCTCGCAATTATTTCCTTTAGACTCAATCCAGTGAACTTTCCTCCACTTCTGCCGACCCACATCTGTTTTGTTAGACAGCTGTAACTGGTTTGGAGTGATCATAATAAAAAAGAAACCTTTTTTTCTTTCGAAGCAGTCTGTAGTTTGGCAGGGAATAAAATGGCCACTTCAGCACTAGTGACAGAAAAATCTGCCTTTAATTGACAGAAATAGCTCTCTCCTGACTCTTGTTTAGGCATACTCTCTGAGAGTATTTACTCCCTGACATACCCTGGGGGTTAGCATGTAGCATAGAAATAAAGTTAAGTCTTTTATGCTTTGTAGTCATCTTTGCTATATTTCTCTGTGAAGTCTCCTCCCTTTTCTGCTGTAACACTTCATTCAAGTTCATACATTGCTATGCTGCAATTCTGTATTGTGATTTCTCTTTCTCTCCTTTATCTTTTGCAAGAAAGCACTTACATTTTTTTTTTTTAGAAATCATTTGAGATTCTCTTCTAGTATTTTTCCGAGACCCTTGTCTCCTATTATGAACAGAAATCCAAGAAATTCTAGAAGCTCAGATCTGACCTGCAGCAACTTCAAGTCTAGTGAAATAACTTTGGAGAGCAAAAATATTTTGTGATGAATTAAATACAGTCAGCACAGCCTCTGAATCCTCATCCGACTTTCAAAGCAAAGTGGAAGACAGAGGTGAAGTACATTAGACCATTTTTTGTCATACTTTGTGATTTATTTTTTTTCAAATCTCTAACACCTTCTGAAACTGCAGACTCAGCCTTTAGTAAAGGGAGAGTCTGGATTTGGCTCTGGGCAGTGGGATTGGCAGATTTGTACAGAAATCTTCCTCCACTGCCATTGGGCCTCCCTTCATTTTCCACACGTTCACATCAATCCATGCAACAGGGAATTAATAAGTCATAAAGCTGCATTATTCAGTTATGAAGTAGCAGCCTCATCACCATGACTCCAGCAAGGGCTGATAAAAAGCAGAGTCAGATTAGTAAGCAGAGGAATTGCCAACAATGTCTAACATATAGTTCACAGTGACAGACATACCAGTTTCTGTCACCCAGTAAGGTAAAATTCTAGTTAGATATATTGTAAATAATATATATTTTTTTAATGACTTTTGTAAATGCTTGACTGGGGTTTTAAGTCATTTAAAGTTAAGCATTTCTGATGGATCACTTTGCTTGGGGAAAGAGCAGTGTCTCCTTGGATGTGGTTTTCCACATTGCAAATGAACTTTCAGGTTCTTCATTGTTTTTCCTGAAAATAGCCGTGATGCAGAAAGCTACTGTTCCATGTCATAGTCACTTTCCCATGGGTACTTTAGCAATTTTCTCCTCTTTTGATACTCCTTTAATGTGACATCCAAGTGCTATGTTCATCCTGTGGGTGAAGCAGAGGACCAGGGACTTGGCTGGTTTGCCTTTGGATGGGCCAGAAGCACATTGCTTTGATTTTTGGGTAATTTTTATCTCTATTTTTTGAAAGACAGAGACCACATCTTCCTTTTTCTGTTTCTTCAGGAGTTGACCAGATCTACATGATCTTTCAAAACCCATTGCCAGTGGCTCAGAAAATTCCTTTATTCTCTCATTTCAGGCTGCATTTCATATAATGTGTTTGTGGCCTGCAAAATATTAATGAAGGTGTAAAACTGTTTTTTTTCTTTGCAGGAGGATGAAAAAGTGCAAAACCCTAAGATCTCATATATCACCCACATATATATATAGCTGAAGAGTAATCAACTTGATTATTTTGAATATTTTAAGAACTGCTCTGAGGCAAAAAAAAAAAAAGTTAGTGCAGTCTGGAGCTTAGTATTGTGAATGAGCTCTAACAGAGACATTGAGAGGTCCTTCATATTATTTCAGAGTAGCCGTTGCCCATTAACTGTGCCAGGATCCCCTAGTGTCGCAGAAGGTTTTCAAAGGCATTGAAAAGATCATTAAGAAAGCACTGAAAGTCACCTTCCTGACACTGGAGATCCTGCTAGGTTCGTGGCTGCCTGTGTGGACATCGCTTTTACAAATCAGCCCTGTACTATTTCAGTAGTCACAAAATTATGAAGTCTGTAATTTAAAACATTTAGGCTTCATATTGATATTGTTGTTACTCTCATCATTTCATCAGGTTACCTGAAATCCTGTATCTCATGGAGTAGTGAGATGTTGACTCATTCTTTGCTGAAACAGTGATCTGGTCACGTGAGTCAGCAACAGTTTAAGCAGAGACTATATTTGCTTCTACTTGCTGGGACTGTCCATCTGTTTTTTTTTATTATTTACAATTATTTTATCAAAATTAAAGAAATATAAATATGGCTGCTCTGATTTCGTGAAGCTGTTCTTGAAAGTCTGATTCCATACCATACGCTTATAGTCCTTGGATTATTGTTACCCAACACAAGATTACAAACGAGACCATTTCCCAAAAATATGCCAAATACACAATGAACTTAGCAAAATTAATAGTTCCTGACATTGAGATTAGCTTGAAGGTCAGCGTGCCATGAGTCTGGTTTGAGTGAGGATTGTTTTGGGCTTTGTCAGACATCTGGTGTGACATGGGCACATCAATGCTGCCCAGTGTGTTTGTGTACTGCAAGTAATTTAATTCTGAGGTTGCACGGAGCATTGCAGTGTGGGAGTGATACTGAATTATGTTTCAGAGTGAAACAAGATGTGGAACACAAAAGGGGGAGTGGAAGCAACTCTTCAGCAGGCGGCTTCAGACGCAGGACAGGGCAATGCTCTGCAGTTCTCAGGAGTGTTGTGAGCACTGCCTGTGGTCCCACGGAAGTGGTCTGAGTATTTGGCTTGTATTTCTTCTGATGGATGCTGGGAAAAAATGACACATCAGTTTCTTCTGTCTACTTCTAACCTTTCCTCCAAGGAATGCTTTTTGAATAGCAATCACAAAAAGATACTTTAACACGTAAAAAATAAATGATATTTAAAAGAAAAAGAACAACTGTGTGAAAACATATTAAGGCAATGACATGCATAAAAATGTCATGTTAAGTAAAAAACATTTCTTACCAAAGCAACGTGACATTTGAATCAGCTAAAGCATTACTTTGATGCTTATGAATATCCCATAAGTGCTCGAGTAACCCTGCAAATGGGAAGATGTTGCTGAACATCTGAAATGGTGAGCTGTACACACACCTTTTATTGCACATTGTAAACTAGCAATTTTTATTTAAGAAAGGATAGAAAAGTCTTTTGCAACCCTGTTAGGCAGTATTATCATTCGATGGTTCTGAATCGCTCTGGTAGTCTATGTGATTATTAATGGTGGAATAAGTACATAAGGAGATGTTGGTGTGGAGTGGCTCCGTGGCAGGTACATGGTGTGCATTTGCAGAGGTGGAAGTGAAAGCTCGTTGCCTTTTGTACAAATTGATGAATATAGTGTGGGCATGGGTTTGAGGAAAATAATATGCATACTATTAAAAACTAAAATTAGTTAAGCACAGACAGACTTCTATGTCTGGTACAGCAGGTTGCTGTGGGCTAGGTGTACCTTGTCCTATGGCATGTGTGTAATCTTCCTGAGCCACACCAGCTTTGGATGGACCACAGGGCAGGCTGCAGGCACTACCAGCAGACCTCTTCAACTCTTTCCAAGAAAATTGGCTGGATCTTTGGAAATGGGAGCTCAAAATCCTCTTTCTCCCATCCAAAATTTCAGGTAGATATGGGACACATACCTCACTGAATTCAAGCATTTGACTCTGTCATGATTTTTTAAAAATGTTTACTGCATTTGTTTGTTTTGTTAGCCTCTTAAACTATTCATCTAAAAGATGGTGTAAGTTTTCAGTTGATTTTCTCATAGATTCCAACTCAAATGAGACAATTCCTACTGTTTTCTGTAAAAATTGCTCAGAAGTTAGTTTTATGCTGGCACATCAGAAAATGAGACCAGTTTTACTTCAGAGCAACACTTCAAAGATTTTATTGATTTTTGTCTTTTCAGAGGAATGTTTCATCAAAGGCTTTCAGTGAAGTTGGTTCTTCAACAGTTCTTATGATATATAGTGCTCTAAAAAGGCAACACATTGTCTTCTTAAATGATTGACCTTCTAGGACAAAGGCATCAGTGACTGAACAGTTTCAAAACCAGAATAAGTTGGGACTGACGTATGTTAGTTATGCAGATTTTTCTGCTTGTAGCATTTAAAAGTATAACCTTACAGGAAGCAAAATATGAAGGCAATTTTCAGTGAAAGATGTCTTCTCTGAGAATATCGGTGTTCGCTCTTTTCTCTGTATGTTCATATATACCCATTTTAATAAATTTTAATCAGCTAAATCTCAATGTGATAACATAAGCATTTCATGTTAGTTTTACCTTTTAAAATCATAACTCAAGTGATGTATTTTGTGAATTGACTTTTTCAGGTGTAATTAGTGTAATGTGTATATTTTATACAAAATTACACTCAAAGTCTTATGTGTTTAGGGGAAGAGAAAAGGGTGAGAGGGAGAAAGGTAGGTTGATGGGAAAAACCAGTGTACTCTGTGATATGAGATAAAGGGTTTATTGTGAGTCTTTCAGGGTCTGGCTGTATTAGTGGAGATGAGCCACAATAGAGTTTATGCACTTTTCCGAGAGGAATGCTGATAAACCCTTATGTCACACCAAATCAGAGGGAGTCCATGGTAGAAATGGATCAAGGAAGCTCCTTGAGGAACATTTACAGTGCTCTTAAAAAATTCTGTAGGATTATTAATCATGTCCTTCTGGCTTTGAAGCTAGTCTCAATTCACTACCATGTCCTGGACTTTATCCTCTTAATTCTGTGGAATGAGAGCTGACATGTGGCCTGTGTCCTGGGGAGGAGCATTGGCACACTGAGGCTGGAGGGGCACACCACCAGCGCTGTGGCGGGATGTGTTTTGGTAGGAAGGATCAACTCAGCCTAGCTCAGCTGCACTCACAGTCCCACTGAGCACCCTGAGGAATACTATCTCTGATGAACACTTCATTATTTTTTTTTTTTATTTCTGTTAAGATTAATGACTGTCCTGCACTTTGACAACTTGGGATGAGTTTTTCCAAGATGAATATCAGCCTTAAGCCATATTATTTTAATTATTTTCTTTGGGAAAATGGTGACCAGAAAATTTCAGACATTTCTGGGAATAAAACAGGGGAAGAAAATGTTTGGTTTTTGATCTTGATAAACGCATTGACTTACTTTGTGTAGCTATATCTCCTCTGTATTGTGAAGGAGATCTGAAGTTTATCAAGGGATGGTTGGTGGTGGGGATGAGGGGCTGAATTTCTGATAAGATAGTGCTTTCTGGTGTGCTGTTCCTATACTTATCTAAGGAAAAAGCTGTGTCTTTGTGATCAGTGGATGCCCCCTGAAGCTTCTGTGGTTGCAGACATGTGGCTTTATCTACAGATGGATGTTTGAGGGTGATACACAATCCTGGAGAGATTTTAGATGAGCTAGGCACGTTGTCTCATGAAATTGAAATGTATGCATATGGCATTTTTTCTTACATAAAAGGTGATCACATAGAATTGGGGCTGGCAGTTGCATTTATCATTATTAAAAAAGGACAAAGAGCCAAGGTTGTTTGTGGTCCCACAGCAGCACCAAATGGTAGCGGGGAAAAAAAAAAATAAATCAAGTTCTACTCTTTTTAACCTCTTTGTTCCTCTTAAGCTGCACTAATTTGCAGACAGCTTGGGTAAGGAGTAAAGAGAAATAAATACCTGCAAAATCTAAGCTTGTGCCAACAGGTGAGAACAAGCAGTCAAACCTGGTTTTTTGAAAATGAGTCAGAAACAATGCATTCCTACAAAATCAGGTAAAGTTATCTGTATTGTCAAGTCTTGAAATCTTTAACAACTGATGTCAAGTCTGTTGGAGTCACGAATTCTGTGTCTCTGATTTTGAGTCAGCCCAGGGGAAGAAAATAAGGTGCAACGTGCAGTCTTGTCTAGAAGAAAGAGAAGAATAGCGAACCATTTTTTGATCCTGATCCCATTTATGAGGGAACAAAGTATCCTGAGCTTATTTAGCTCTCTGCCTCTTGCTAAAATTTAATACAAGCCATTTACTTCAATTTGTGTATGAGAAGCCCCTGTTACTCCACTGAGGACAGTGTATTGACAGCAGGGCAGCAGATTTCCTTAAATCCAGCTTCCTGTTGTTGTAGAGGTGATGTTAAATTCCAATAACTGGTTATAACTTGCAGCACTGGTCACTGAGATCCTCAGCCCTCTCAGTGAGATTAAGTACTGCACAATCTCAGTCAAGGTACCCAGCTGTGGCAAGAGAGATTGACTTTAGGAAGTTACTGAAGGTTGTTTGACCTTGCCCAGGTGTGAATAGGTCATCAGTGGACTAGGGAGGGTGGTCTGCAGAGAGAAGCTGGAGAAACCAATAGCCCTCAGCTGTCTTCCTCCTACTGTAAGGTGGACATTATCATACCAAACAATGGGCATCTTAAAGTGAGACAATTCAGCTATTCCTGACAGCAGATACAGATCTTAATTCCAAATCCAATGGATATAAATGGATACCATGTGACAGGTTGCTTAAGATATCTTGCTTTCACAGCAAAAAATCAAAGACATGGCCCTCTTCAGCATGTTTACATCACAGTCCTGAATTTGTTCAGATCATATTCCCCAAAGGAATAACAGTCTCCTCTGCCACAATTGGGCATCTTGTTTGTCCATAGTGCTATGTGAATGAGAAAGAAGAGGATGTTACCATGACCAGAGGGACTCCAGCAATAGCAATGGCAAGCTAAATTTACAGACTGTTGAGAGCAGCCCTGTGGTGAAAGAGTTCAGGGTACTGTCGAATGAAAAACTGGATATGAGCTGGCAGTGTGTGCTTGCAGCCCAGAAAGATGATCAGGGGACTGGAACATCTTCCTTATGAGGAAAGGCTGCAGCTAGTGGGGCTGTTTAGTCTGGAAAACGCGAGAATGGGAGTGGAATCTCATTTTGACAAATATCTAAATGGTG